>PVJO010008965.1:27035-72215 GCA_004026905.1 Hystrix cristata | reverse complement strand
CTAATGAACATATAAAACATTGTTTAGCTTCATTACTCATCAAGGAAAAGAAAATTAAAATGCTAAAGAGATAATACTAACTACTTGTAAGAATAGCCAAAATCAAAAAGACTGACAATATTTCCATAGCAATAAATACATCTACCACCCGTACTTTGGTTCCTAGTACTATGCTTCATTAAAATGAATCAGGTCTTCTCAAAGAAACAGTTGATTCTAAAATCAGGGTAGGAAATATACCATGTGAGTCTAGAATCACCTACAGTACCAGAAAATAAGAAACTGCTTTGAAAAAACAAAGTTTTAAAAGGGTCATAATTACGGCTGTGTGTCCAAAGAACAGCTCACGCTAGTTTGAATGAGCTGCCAACGGCCAGAGCACTTGAGTAACAAAAATCCAGAAAAATTGGATTATAATTTAAAGTATAAAACAAATATCTATGAGTCCATACTGAGATATAAATAAATGATTGAATAAATAAACACAGAGGGGACAAATATATTCACATACTGGAATATCACACAACAATTAAAAGTGATACACAAATAAATGAGCTTTAAAGAAATGTTGAGAGAAAAAAGTGAGAGATCAAGCGTGGATGGTCTGATTCAATTTATAAGAACTCTAAGAAGAAAAATTTCATCTGTGGTGACAGAAATCGGAATATGAATGACCTTTGTGGGGAAGACGGTGTATGGATTAGGAAGAGCTAAGAGGGTTCCTTCCAGGGTAAAGAGAATGTTCTGCATATTGATCTGGGTACACATCACATATTGGTGTGTACATGTGTATAGTGACCTCTATACTTAAGATTTCTGTACTTCATATATAATAGGGTAAAAAGTAAAAAGAAGATAAATTGCTATAGCAGCTTGTATCCAGAGAAGGGAAAGAAACCACACAGTGATTTAAAAAGGGGTGTTTAATATAGACAGTTGTTACAGTGTGGTAAACAAGTAGCTGCAGGATATGAAAATGTTATGTGAAACCCTGTGGCTGAGGGACATCACCCGAGAAAGAACAGTCTTGGCCGGGGCCCTCTCCTGTGCTCAAACGTCACCGGAGAAGGTGTAGCACCATGTACAGATGGCAGAGAAGTTGACTGGTTTGCTGGGCTACAGCTGATCTGCAGCCAAAGGCAAGCAGCAAGCCATCGGTGCCACATATTGAAAGCTCTGCGCCACAGATGGAAACCACACGTGGTCCCTCCCTCCAGCAGTGCTCCGGAGCACCCTCTGCTAGGATGCTTGACCTCAGCTCACTTAAAGCAGCCATATTTAAAGGAGCCTCGTTCATCAGCAGAGAGAAAGGATTAGAGTGAATCTGCAGCTGAGGATCAATAAATGGATGATTGGTATAACTCTTATTATAAAAAAATAAAATCTGAATGAAGGAAATCTAAAATTTAAAAAAGCAAATGATATAATTAATATAAAGCACTTGGCATAAGGCCAGGCATATTCTAAATAGTATGTACGTTGTTATTATTATTAATGTTGTCTGATAGTTATAATTATGATAATTTCATTTTAAGTATATGTCCCTTTGAAGCAATAGGTTAGAAATAGTGAACAACAACAAAAATGTTTTACATTTATCCCCATTATTGCATTTTATTAACTGCAAAAGTAACAGTATCCATTGTAAAAATTTTAAATTAAGTAGGAATGTGTCGAATTAAGCGCATGAAATTGTCTCCAGGCCACCATCGGTCCCACTCCCCAGCCCAGGGTCAAACAGTTCACAGGCCTTTTCCCGTACACTTGAGTTATAGCAGTTATTGTATTAATGCTTTATAATACTGATATGTATTGAGCACTCCTGGAAGATATTTACAAGTTAATTAGATTTTACAATAAGATACACTAATGAATCAACAATGTGTCGATACTTTGTTGATGAATAATAAGCTCTAACTGAACAGTATGTGCTATATCAAATTTGTGTATATTTATGCACATGCACACGTGTGTGTGTGTGTGTGTGTGTGTGTGATGCATGGTTTACTTGAAAAGTTGTACCCCGTGTTACTAACAAAAGTGACCTCTGGGGAAGATGTGCAGTTAGCCAAAGGAAGAGAGAGAGATCAAATGAGGGGGCCATAGACCTTCTGAGATGTAGCCCTAATTTATTTGAACTGTCAACATTACATTTATGAATTTTAGAGCACTACAAAGGATAAAATGTACAGCTTTCTACCTTTCATCTCTTCAGAAAGAAATTTCTTTACTTGTTTTCTCAGTAAATTTAAGATTTTCCTAAAACACTTTGCTTACAGATATGCCCAGAAAGAATTTCCTTTTGGCCGTAGACTGCTATGCAGATAACAAAACCAAAATCCATGCACATGTGTATGACTTTCCCCTCAGATTTTATCTTAAGTGAACCTTAACCCCTAAAATAATAGATATAAAAAGCAAGTGGAACTTGAGAAGGTTAAAATAGCACCAACAATTTTCATGCAGTCAGTAAAAATAGTACATACCCAATAAGGAAGCTGAAAGCATTCGTGAACAATGTCGGAGTCATTCCATTGTAATATTTTTACTTAAGCAAAGCTATTTTTTTAATGCAATAAAGTTTGTGTTGTATCACCAAATACTTTTCCTATATCTAAATGTTTAAAATTTACTAACATTTCCCCTCTCTCTCTCCATATCTACCTCCAAGGATTATGCTTCAGAATTTGCTCTGTGAATTCAAGGACGATCTTTCCTTTACTCAGATCAAAGCACTACAAACTAAGTAGCTTGATCTGTTTATGTATCTGACTACAAACTGTGTGTATAATCCTGTACTTTACAAACGGAATGATTTTGTTAAAGACTTACTGAGAATAAGTGACCAGCTTAATGCACACAACCTGTGAATCTTCATATTAATTACTTTTGCTCCCAAACTGTGTGTAGCGGAAAGAACCAGACGGAGTTTAAAATCTTGGCTCTACGGCTTACTAGGAGGACTTCAACAGTCACTTAACCTCTCAGAGTGTTAGTTTTCTTATCTATAAAGTGAGGATTAAAGTACTTACTCACAAAGTTGCCTTTGTAGTTAATGCAATATAAAGAACTTGTGAAACTACTTATTCAGTGCTAAGTACATAATAAGCCTGTAATAAGTGCTAATTGATTTTAAATTTGATCTAGAAAGGAAATGCACGGGAGATATCAGATCATATTTAAAGACAGCAAATAAAACTAAAGGCTGCCCTTCTATGTAGAAACACTACAAATGCAAACTGCTTTGATGAAATGCAATGTGAGAAACACCGTCGCCTGCCTCTTGGCCTCCTTAAACAATATTCTCTCTAATTTGATTAGTCATGTGTCTGCTGGTAAAGGAAATTTATTAACCTTGCAACATACAAACAGGGGTCAGGTTTTTCTCCATAATGAATTCACCCCTACGAGATAATAATGTAGTTATTAAAAATTGTGGCAGACATACTGCTTGAGAAAGCAGTGGGCATGGTAGGGGGTAGAGATCATGCTCAAACTAGGAGAAAAATAAACAAAGAAGAAAGCATCTAGTCACTTATTAATCTAACTCAAGGACCACCTGTGTCTATACATGAGGCTGGCAAGCATGTCTGCAGGGAATTCCGTAGCCCTGAGGCCCGTTTCTGATCTGAAGGCAGCCAGGTCCCACTTCTCAGGCCTGCAGAGTCTGAGTGAACTTAACAGTGTGTGAGCTCAGGGGAAGGTACAAGCAGGTGCGCTGTGCTAAGAGGTGTCCCAGAACTTAGACTGTGTCTGCCAAACTTCATCAATTTGCAAGTCAGAACTGCTTGGTCTTGCGTAACCTTGGTTTAAAATGATGATTAATAGGCCTGGTTCTGTAGTGGAAAGGGGAAAAAGGTAAGGAGAGAATAAACTTTCAGAGGAAGAATTAACTCTTTCTTGGAACTGGCTTCACTGCAAAAGAGGATGTATTTGCCCAAGAGTAACAGGTGACTATTTTAGAGGGGCTGAGGAAGAGAAACAGTATGAACAGGATCCACGCTGTTGTGACATGAATCGCACATTGAAATTTTTACCTTACAGCTTGTCATCTAGGACTCCCCTTGAGGTCATTTTTATATCACCATACTTTCCTGACACAGAAAATGAAAACATGCAAGGGCATAGCCATAATGTTGTTTATTTAGCATTAAAGAGATCAAAAATTACAGTAATACTTGCTACTTTGGAAGTATTTATCTATTTGAGAATTTGACATGAATATTCATGAAAAGAAAACAGTATAATATTGCCCATCTCGTAAGATCGTCACGAGGTATCAACCCTGTGTGACAGCCACCGGTGCTGCACCTCACAGATAGGAGGCATTAAACCAACATCCGCTTTCTTTCCAAAACATTTTGTAAGTTTTGTTTTGTGGCTGTAATTTTTACCTGTGTAATAGTTTAAATGGATCATCTGGTTAATTAAAAATCAACTGAAGCTCAATTTCATGTGTTTACTCAAGAATAATAGGTGAATATTTCAGAGGAGCCAAAGAAGAGAAAGGAATGGGAATATCTGCTCTTGATACAGAAAATGTGTGCCACAGGCCCACTGCATGAAGACCTTTCTATGCCTCCAAAGTACTATGACTTGCCATTAGTTATAGGTCCAGAAATAATTCCTAGTTAGTGCAACACAGAGAGATATGTTAGATTTATTTTGTTTGTAGAAAACAGAAAAAAGCGCAATAAAATAAAAACATTTGATGTCTGCTCCCCATCAAAATGGAATAAAAGAGACCAGATTTATGTGCCACCCTTAAACAATAAAAAGTAAACAATAGAAGAAATAACAAAATATATGAAGCCATGGCTTTCAAACACTGGTCTTACCACAAAAATAATCTTCTTTAAGAGAGGGGAAACATAAAAAAAGAGCCCTGCGATTACCTTAACCTACTGTGCGGAAAGAATTTCCAGGCTTCAGTAAAAGGATGAGGGACTCAAATAGTGTCCTTGAGTTGAATGAAAGAGTTAAAAGTCCAGAGAGCCTGAAGCACTGTAATTTATATAGCAGGATACAGGAGAATAAAGACCTGCACAAGAGATAGCTCCAAATATCTGGAGAGGGCCCTTTGCGTTTTGAGCTCAGCATTAATCAGTGCATATATGTAAGAAAAGTATCCATAGACAGGAAAATAGCTGTCTAAAAGGAGAAATAAAAATTTGTAAAGTATTCACAAGGACAGAAATTGTTTTATAGCAGTTTGTATTCCCACCAGTCAGAGTGGGAAAATTTCATAATCCATGGAACATTATGTAGCGAATTCAGAAGAGTTTTGCCTAAGCATTTGGGCAAAATTAGATTAAAGTCTTCTTTGGTTCTGCCTAACAAGATTAAAAGCAAGCTTCAAAAGGATCAAACACTTCCCAATAACTTATTGCTGTCCCAGAAAAAAAATTTGACAACTATAGGAACAAAGTAATACCTATTTCCAATAAAGAAAAATATTTAGAATGTCTGACCTACAATAAAAAATTTCCAGATACGTGAGGAAGCAGAAGAATACCACTCAGGGTGAGAAGGCAAGTCAACCCATAGAACTGCCTGAGAAATGGAAAACATGATAGAATCAGTAAAAGACATTAAAATATTTGTATAATTGTATGCTGTATGTCAAAGAAGGCAAAGAACTTCATTTCCCTAGATACCCAAAATGCTGGGAAAAGTTGCTTATACTTGCCGCCCTGGCTTTCTCTCTTTCTGCTTCTCTAGAACCCACTCAAATAAGGGTTTCGTCTACATTCTCCCATAAACAGTCCTTGTCAAGGTCACCAGTGACCTCCATGTTACAAAGCCCAATGCTCTGTCCCCCACCTTCATCTCTCTGGACCTGTGAGCAGCATTTGACCCATTGATATCCCTTTATTTCTTAGATTTCTTCACTTGCCTTCAGGATACACCTCTCAGTTTTGTTTGGTTTTCCTGTTTTACTGACTACCTCTCTCCAGTTCCTTTTATTTCCTGACCTCCAAATTTCATTTCATCTTCATGACATTCAAATTTCAAAGTATCACAGAGTTTAGTTCTCAAGCCTCTTCTCTTGCCTATCTACATTCATACCTCAGATGATTTTATCTGGTCTCTGGACTGAGCACCACACTGCAAAGATAAATACATCTTCAGCCTAAATCTCTTCCTTAGCTTAAGATTCATAACCCAACTGCTTACTTGACATCTCTACTAAGATGTCTAACAACCACCCCACCGTAACTCACCCACATTATTGCCACTGCTTCTGAAGAGGTCTTCTGCTTACACATTTGCTCCTATCCAGCCTGTCCTCCGCCCAGCAGCCAGACATCATTTGTGAAATTCAAGTCATAGCCCATCACTCCTCTGTTCAAAGCCCTCCATTTCTGCCTAGCTTGTCCACAACAAAGCACGCCTGGCCTGCTCAAGGCCAACAAGAGCCTGCATGGTCACAGGAGCGCTCCCTCCCCAACCCCACCGCCCTCCTCTTCTAGCTACTCCCTCCCTCCCTCCGCTCCCTGCTCGCCAGAATCCCAGCATGTTATTGCATTTTTCACCTGCTGTTCCCTCGGCTTGAACTCACCTTTCCACAGGTATCTCTATGAGCTGTTTCTGTACTTCCTTCACCTCTCTGACCAACGTCTCCTTTTCAGAGAAGACTTTCCTAATTACATCACAGGAGTAGCACATTCCATCTTCTACTGCCCTAAGTTTCTGTTGAAAGAATGAATGAGTGAATGTTATCTTCTTATGCAATTATCTCCTTAAAGTAGATTTCTAGGAATAGGATTACTGACTGTAAAAGTACAAATGTTAGATATTTCACACGTTTGCCTAATTTGCATTCCCATCAACAGATTATATAAAGGTGCCATTGCCTGACTCTCAACAAAAATGGTTTTGTCAATGTTTCTTTTTTAGTAAATAGTCAAAATTTTTTCTTATTGATGGAGTTTTAGTTTGTTTGCATGTTTTATGTACATAATAGCAATTTGTACATTCATTGTTTACATAAATTTCTAGATTATGTTCTTTGTCCACTTTTCTATTACAATTAATTCCCTTACCATTTTGTTCAATGCATTAAATCTTTGTCTAAATTGGAGGGGGGGGGGATCCAGGCATGGTGGTGCACATCTGTAATCCCAGCACTCAGGAGACTGAGACAGGAAGATGCCATGAGTTTGAGGCCAGTCTGGATTACAGAGTGAGTTCAAGGCCAGCCTGAACTACATAGTGAGAACTTGTCTTAAAAAAAAAAAAAAAGTGACTAGAAGAGAAAGGAAACCTTGAGATTATAGAAACACCAGAGTTGAACTCTCAAAATCAACAAAATACAAAAGAAAATTCTTCTTAAGATATTGTCCTCTTAGGCAGACAGGGTATCAGTAATGAACCAAGGACTACATTATTGCTGTCCTCTGGTTCCCTTTAGTGTCTATCTGCACCGACTTTTCCATAACCTGCTTAGATCCGCTTTGTCTGCAGCACGCTCTGCGGGAATCACTTGCTTTCCTGAACAGCACTTTCTTCACTTAAAAAATTGTGATACCACTAATTTGAAGGAGTGAGAATTAGAATAAACTATGTAAGTCGCAGCTCAGTTACCCTAACAGAGAGCCTGTCCGGTCCTGTCTGTGCTGTCTGCTGCTGCCGGGGTTGGTGGCCCTTTCTTCTCCACCCCCTTGCAGTCCGCATGAGTGGCAGGACCCTCTAGGCATAGAGGAGGGAAAGCTTCATTCTCACTGTCTGAGGTGCTCAATGCCGGAGATCAAGGGCCTCCCTTTAGCTTGTCCCAGAATGTCAAGTGAGCTCTTAACCACGTCCCAGTTCAATTATGTAAATACAGGATGATTCACATTTACACATTTTTCATTAATTTTTATAACAGGAAATATAAAAATGACAATTTTGTCAAATTTATTCAGTCATGTTTCTGTGTATGGTATATTTTAAAGCATTCAATACACAATGCAACATTCCAATCTGTACAGTAGTGTCTAGTCTCTTTCCGAATATTTTTTACGTTTCCATCTTTCTTTGAACAGCACACTTTACACCGTCACATAGCCCTTTCCTTTTATTTTTCCACGTGAGTGGTATAATTTGAGTAAAATGTCTACCCTCTAAATATTAATGGTGAAGACACTGATGATGGAGGTCCTGGTTGATTTTTTGCTATCCCATAGTTTTCAATTATTTGGTCTATTATGCCTAATCTAAATTGTAAATAACTTTTTGAACCCCTTTGTTTTGAATAAGTAACAAAAGAGTTCCTTATTGTTGGCCCAGAAGGCACATAAATGCTTTATAATAATATTTTTTCCTCACTTTTTGATTACAGGATAGCTTGAAAGATGTTGGTCAACTCTGTCAATATCATCCAGAGAATTCTAATAGCCACTGACAATTATTGGAACTTTTTGTTTCATTTCTTCTTTCAAGTTCTATCATTTCTGTATTATGAATAGTTGATAATAAGGAGACATCTTTGCTGTCTTTCCATTTCATAACACAGATTTTTCCTCTCTGATATGCTAACATTTCTCCCTTTTTCAGTTTTTTCTTTTGCAGATCTTTGGGCACTTCCTTCCTATTCAGTCTCAATGTCCCAAACATGTCTGTTTTGTATCATAAAAGAGTATCACTGAGTTTTGGAGCAGTATCAAACTTACATGTAATGTTTTTATGATGAGACATTTTACAGATTGTAGCACAAAATTATAGGTTATTTTTCACAAACACTAATTAGTAAAAGAAAATAACCAGAACTTGTTATTAGATTTCACTAGAAACAAACATCAAAGGTGAATACAGCATTCTACATTTAACAGCATGCAAAAAATATAGTCAATATAAAACAAATAAACAGATGTAGGGGGTATCTCTTGCAGACAAGAATCGATTGGTTGAAATGACACCTGCCTGAGTGATGCTCGGGGCACTCAGGACATGAACAAACACACTGCTCGAGTGATGCTTGGGGTACACCAGTAAGTGGTTAGCAAGGCTACTCCACAGCCCTGGGTTACTGCCTTCCTAACCACGTATTAGAAATAAAACAAAAGTAAAACATGGAAACTGCAAGAAAACAAAAAGTGCCCCCTAGTATAGTTTTAAAGACATGTAAAAATATTTTTGATGAGATATTCTCATTTTGTATTGTGAATTACAGTGCATTTACAGAGATTTCATAAAAAATAAATGTACCATTCAAAAAATTTTCATGAAGGAACATCAACATAAGAAACAATACCATGGCCAAAGAAACAAGAAACCACAGGAAGTGTTCTACATAGTTCCCACCTCAATTTGTATTATTTATTTTCCTCCTCAAAAAGTAATCATTATCCTGAATTCTAACATTATAATTTAGTTTTGCCTATATTTGAGAGGTACATAAGTGGGATTATGCAGGATATTTACCTTTATGATTGGCAATTTTTTTCCTCAGTGCTATGTTCAGGAAAATTTATGTACGTTGCTGTATGTAGCTGTAGTTCATTTATTATACTATTCACTCATTCATCCAACAGACATTTTATTACTACACAACATTCCTTTCAGTAATATCCCATAGTTTGTTGATCCAGTCTATGTTGACTGCTATTTGAGTTACTTCCAATTTGGGAGTTTTAAGAACGATACCATTATAAACACTCTTGCATATGATTTTTGGTATCTTTGTATTGCACATTGATATGGCAATGAACTTAATGGGTCATAAAATATATGTAGTAGATAACATGTATTTAGTAGATAATATCAAAGAGTAGTTTCCCAAGTGGCTGTATCAATTTTCACTTCCACTCACAAAGAGGTCCAGTAGCTCTGAATCCTCGCCAACATTTGATGTTGTTTATACCTCTATTTTTATCTACTCCGATATGTGTACAGGGAGATATCATTTGGTGTTAATTCATATTTTTGAGACTAACGAAGTTTTTAGACTTACTATTTGTACATCCTTTATAAAATCTTTATTCAAGTCTTTCCATTTCTCATAGTTGCATGTGTCTTGCTTAACAACTTGTCTTATTTCTTTATATATTTGATGTTTTTAAAATGTATTACCAGTTATGCACATGTCAAGTATCTTTTCTGCATTTTGTAGCTTGCCTCGTTTTCTCTATTTTAAAAGAAAAATTAAGTTCAACACAATAAAATTTATAAATCTTTCTTTTGTGCATTCTCTACTAACTGGAATAAACATTTTTAACTGTTCTAGAAGCTTTCTTAGTTTGTATTCTCCATTTAAATGTACTCTCTGTGAAATCGATACTTGTGTATAGTACACAGCATACAGTGAGGTCAAATTTTCTGTATCAATATCTATTTACTCATCACTATTAGCAAAGAAACTTTTCTGTATTGCTCTGCATTGGCCAATGTGTCATAAATTAAGCACCCATATGTATTTCAGCTGATTTCTGAACTCTCTATTTTATTCTACTGGCCTATTTGTCTCCACTTGACTAAATATCACATTAGTCTAACTTCTGAAATTTTAGTCTTCATATCTTATAGATGAAGTCTTTCCATTTGTTCTTTTTTATAAGTGTTTCAGCTAGTTTTAATTCTACGTGTCTCCAATTACATTTTAGAGTCAACATATCACTTGAAATATATATACTTACAATCACATTAAACTCTTTTGAGGTATGTATGGAAATACATAGAAACTATAAATTATGAGAAGAAATGATATCTTTATTAAATGTTTATCATAACTTATTGTTAGTTTTATTTAGGTGTTCTTTAATTTCTACCAGTAATGTTTATAGTTGTCTTTATAGAGATCTTGCATATTTTTAATTCACTTTATATCTACATAAATTGTATTTTTAATTTTTTTATGAACAGTATATGTATTAAATGTATTTTTGATTGTTTTTTAATGGTATGGAGAAATACGTAGCTAACCTCACTATTTCTAATAATTTGCACATTTTCAAGATTTTTATGTTTAAAAAATATGTCATATGAGAATAATAACAGTTTTATTCCAAATTTTCTCATCCTTATACATTCTACTCTTTTTAGTTAGTGTGTTCATTGTGAATGGGATTGCTCCTACATGATTGACTAGCAAGGGTGAGAGCGGTCATTTTGTCTAATTTCTGATAACAGAAGGAAAGATTTTAAGTACATCATATAACAGTGTATTTGCAATAGGTTTTGGATGACATTGTAAAATTAAAGATTAGTTCTTCTAATCTACTTTGATAAGCTTTTAAAATTGTGAATGAATGCTTTATTTATCCTTGCTTTTATTTCCTTGCAATTATTTTCCTTGCTTTGTGTGGCATTGTTTCATTCTATCAATGTGGTGATTTATCTGGGCTATGTTCAAGATCTACCTCAACTTGGTGGATAATCTGTTCCATAGTTGGTAGGTATTGTTCTCTATTATTTTAAGAGTTTGTTTAACTTACTGTCAGAAGAGATTAAGCTGTAATTTTTCTTCCATGTGTCATTGCCAGATTTTGATGTCAAATTTGCCTTGTTAAACGGGTTCTGAGATCTTTTTCATTAATCTTGGACATATTTGTGTAAGCATTTTGATTTCTTGATTTAAATTGTACTCAGTAGAATTAAGTGGTAAACCTCACTTGTATTTTATATGTGGAAAGATTTTCGTTTGTTAATTAAAATTTCAATTTGTTTAATAGCTATAGAGTTTATGAATATTTAGTCTTTCTTTTGTGTCAGTTTTGAGGAATTGTGATTTTCTAGGAAGACATACTTTATCTATATTTTTATTTTAAATATAAAAGAATCTAATATTTCTTAGCATTTCTTATATTTTTAATGTACATTAAATAGTAATGTCCATTTTTCATTCCTAATATTGATACTTATGTTCACTGTTGTTTCTTGAATTTTTGTCTCTTCCCTTTGTAAAGTTAATGTTTTGGTTTTAATTTATCAATAGTTTTACTTTTAAGTATTCTAAATATTTTTCAGGCATTTCTAATGAACAGTATGTGTGTAGAGTGACTTTTATTTAATTTATAATCTTTATGTTTAACTACAGCATTGAGGATATTTATGTGTAACATACTCGCTAATATAATAGATTTTAATATACCATAATTTAACATGCTTCTTATTTTTTCCACAGTTTGGGGATCATTTTCCTGTCTTGTCTTCTTCTAAATTAATTTTTTCAAAAATATTCTCTATCTTCCCCCTTAAAATGGCTTGATTTACTATCAATTTAGTTGTGACCCAAAATATTGTCAGATACAGTATATCCATTAATTAGTAGAGTACAATGCTACCTGCTATTTTGCCCCTTTAGCTTATGCCTGGACAATGCAAAGTCAAAAATAACACTATTGCCATTAACTCATATCTCAAGAATCTATTTTAATTTTCCTTATTTTATGCAGTTAATATTCAGATAGTGCTTTATACAACCAATAGTCATTTAAATTTGTCACACATTTTTCAAGAGTTTGTTGTTGTTCTCCTTCACAACTTCAACCATTTCCAAAGTTCCACGGGGACTCCTGTGTCTTCTACCTGATAAGCATTAATGTCCCCTTTAGAATTGATCTGTCATGGATGAACTCTCTTACTGTGGTTTATCCAAGTTATATTTATTTCAGCTTTGCTCATACAAGATTTATGTGGCTATATATTTTGGTTGTCATATATTCCTTTTCAGCAATGCAAAGATGTTCTACTATATTTTGGGTTGCATTTATTCTGTTAAAAGTCTGTTTTAAGTAAAATCTATTGCTGATAATCTACCTCTTTAGGATTATTTTCCTGGGTTCAAGAGGTTATAATATGATGTACTTGGGTGCTACTTTCTTTTAATTTATACTGCTGATAATTTACAGAATCCCTTAGTTTAGGTCCTGGAGAACGTGGATTCTGCGCGGATTAAAATGCCATTATTTGATTTAAGAAATTCAAGTCAGGTGGTATAGGAAAGAAAATCAAGGGAAATAAGGCCAAAAGAAGTGCAAGACATATAAGGAAATGAGTTATAAAACTGGCTATTACATCAAGCTGCCAAGAAACATGGCAACTTGTTCAGTGGCTGCATGTACTTCAGGCTTCCAGAGTCTTTTATGAGGGTTGCCCAGAAGTGCCACACCAAAGAGTACTGATAAGGGAGACAACTGCAGTAACCAGCAGAGAGGAACTCAACTCTGTCCTGTGATGTCAAATACTCTGCTCCTCCCGCCTCTCTATAAGGCTTTCCTTAACCACCTCATGACATGATTGGAAGGACCCAGCTGTATTAGCAAAAGATATCAGGGATTCTTAATGTTTAGATAGAAATCTCTCCAAATTGTTTATGTATAACAACAAGCAACTTGTAAGTAAAATCTATAAATAAAATAAAACCAGAAGAGTAAATTTTAAAAAAAGGAGCCACCAAAGCAATATTTTGACATAAAGAAAACAAAACCACAGACTGACTGAATAAACATCTCCTCTGGGACTGATGTGTCTCACATGTCATAGCAGACGGCCCCCAGCCCACCCCGCAACCACACTGTGGTGGGAACGCTCCAAGGCCAACACCTTGGATGCTTTGTACAGCTCTATGCCAGTTTGAATTCTTTAAGAAGACATTCTCCTCCAGACCTGGCCCTCATACCTAAAATTACAGGGGAATTTACAACATTTCATTCCTCCCCTCATGTGGTGGGAGGGAAAGAGAGAGAGTTTCACAATCCTTTTGTAAAAGACTTCATGCTTTTATAGGACATTTTATGGAGAATTTTGAAGAGGTTCAATAAATTCCATTAAAGTAGAACTTAAATTCAAAGGAATTCCTTCCTCCCTAAGGGAGTTCCATAATATTTATTTGATTCTCACATCAATTAGGCTCTGAGTCACTCTTTTTAAGAGGCGGTTTTGTTAGGTATCTTATTTGACCTTAATTTAATGTCCTAACAATAGGCTGTTGAGCTTAGTAATTGCTATCTTGTGGAAAAATCTTTGACTCCCCCAAATCTTCCACAAGCAGAGCTAAAGGTCTGAATGCTCCTATATCTACTTTTCTTTGATTCTCAGGGTTTACATTATTGAAGGTTTGAGTAGTTCTCAAGAACACCCTGTATTTGAGGTTTATATAACTGAGTATGAAGGCATTTCAGGGCATTATTCATGATAATCAGGACCATAAAAGAATTCAAGTGATTGCAAAAGCACAAAGGAACCAAATGTGGGAAAGCCCAAGTTTGAGAAAAGGTTGAAATTTCACCACACTCTGTAGAGGAAAAGCACACGTTAGACCTGATTTATGGAATTAAGCCATTTTTTTTAATGTAGACAATAGGTCAGTATCAGATATGTTGAGTTAAGATAAAAGCAGGAAAGATTTGAAATCTGTGACTGTACCCAGTCAGGACTGGTTCTTGGCTCTCCTCCCAGTACCTTCAGCACTGAGACTAATGGCTTAAAAATTACTGGAGGCTTATAAGTAAAATATTGTGAAGGGAGTAAATCTGCATGCAGACCAAAGGAGGAGGAGAAAAGCTTCCAGTGAACAATATTAAAATCTGGTCTTAGAGAAGTACTAAAAGCACTCCACACTTCTACCCCTGTTTGGGCATGACAGTACCAAAATGAAAGGGCTGGGGAGAGAGAGAGAAGGAATGGAAACAACAATGCAATAACCACCAAATTTACATTGCTGTATTCCAGATCTCAAAAGGATAACATCACACAACTTAGAAGCAGAAAAAATTTTAAGTGACCAAAGCGATGGAGTTGTAACTGCATCATGTATCTCTCCCCTATGTCTAGAAAGTATTTTGTGCAAATATAAATGTCAATTAGGAAAAATGTAATAACAAAAGGATTTATATACCTATGTTCATTGAAGCTTTGCTCATAATAGTCCCAAACTGGAAGCAACCCACATGTTCTTCAGCAGATCTGTGGATAAACAGACTATAGTACATTGAGAAAATGAAATACTACAGAGAAGCCTCCCCCTTGAAAAAATAGAGAGGGTGGGAGCAAGTTACTAGATAAATCTAACAAATCTGTGAAATTAGCAATTTCATGGATAATTGCAATGGCACGTAAAAATCTTAAAATCAGTACACTGTGTGAAATTAGTCAGAAACAAAAGAGTACAAATGATACAGCTTTTGCATGAAATTTTAGGAAGGAAAATAAAACCTATAATGAGAGAAAACAGATTATTGGCTGCCCATGGCTAGTAGCCTGGGAGAGGGTGCAGTACTAATTATAAAGGGACATGAAAGGATTTTGGGGACTAATAGAGAATTAATACATATTGTAGTGGTTATAAAAATTCATACATTTACCAAATTTCACTTAACTTCACCTTTCGAATAGGTATGTTATTTCCTTGTATAACTCAAAACAATGGGTTTTTAATGAAATTCTTTCCCTGGAGTACTGTATTCACATTTCAGTTAAAGAAAATACAAGAAAACATATGGGTACAGTCAGAATACTGGCTATGTAAAGCCACTGGGATGTTGTTTTATGCGGATTTTTAAGTGAAAAGTTTACTAAATGTTTTTAATACCTTAAGTGGTAGGTTTCATTACTAGCACAATTTTACATACACGGTGCATGCCTGTAATCCCAGTACATATGTAGAAACTTGGATCTGGAAAGTGAGGTGAAATAACTTTCCTAAGGTTTTCAGCTAGTAGTTGGTGGAAGGATTCAACTCAGGTAGGCTGTCCTGAGTTTTCATAGTTGAAATCATGGCGCTATCCTGTGCCATCGTTTGTCAAGTGAATGAAGCTTTAATCTGCCTTTAAGGATGTTGGTATTCCCTGCTCTTCAGTTTGTCCGTCTTTACAGAATTATGTGCTACCATGATGACACAGAATGCCAGTCACAGTACAAACATGTGACTGTGTCAATGAAAATCCCCAGAAACCACTCTTCAGGGATCATTACTTTTTTTTTTTTAATAGCTACAATTCAAAGAAGGGTACATTCTAAGTGAGATATCTTGTTCTATTTCTTCTGATAATAACAAAAATGTCAAGTAAGTAGCTCACGTGGTGTACGAAGTAAATGCTCTAATTTAACTATTGTGACATCTAATTTCATATGGTAAAGCCAATTTTAGATGAAGCTTTTGAAAAATTAAGTAACTGAAGGTGAGCATCTAGTGAGAGGCAGAGCTAAAAATCAAAACCAACACTGATAGCAAAGCGCACATCCCTAATCAATAATCTGTCAAGATTTAACAAACTAAAGTGACTCACCTTTGAGCCAACTATGACAAAATATGGAGACAACTCTAGGAGAATCACAGGAAAAGGAAAAGGGCACTAAATGGGTAGGTCTGCTATTTGTTGTTTCTATTTTCCCACTTCAAAGAGCAATCTCGGAAGTAATTATAAACTTGTTTGGACAAATCCTGGATGACTTGATTATTAGAAAATACTAAGATTAAGTACCTTATTCTAGACCCTTAGCTACCTGAGAATCAAGCACAAACTCGATGCAATGTACAATATAAAACTAAGACTATTTTTTGTCTTACGAAAATGGTGTGAAGTGATACACTATGTTTTTCCACCCTTTTTTGCTTACTACTATTCACAAGATGTCAGAGTTCTGTTGTAAATATTAAATTAAGAGTATTATTTGTTTCTAAATACTGAATCCAAGGAGGTTTTTCTTGTTTAAATAGCCTCATCTCCCTCATTATTCCTGAAATATGTCAAGAAAATGTGTACATGTTATTTATGTTTAAATAATAGAAAATGTTAAGCAGATAAGTATTTGACCTGAAATTATCCTAACAACTCATAGATTTTTTTAATGTATCCATTATGAACATGAAATAACAGTTCTTAATCTTTACTAAAATTTTAGCTCTGAGATAACTAACCTGGCTCACGACCTTGCCTTCAAAATGACATCGGTATAAAGCTTTCTGTTTTAAAGATTTGGCAATGCATACTCCAAACATTGGAAATCTGAATTGGTAACCAGTTTAGGTGGGTTAATAAAATGAACCTAAAGAAGCAAACTAGGACACCAACCAACTGAACGGAGGCTCAGAAACACAGAGAACCACAATGAAACACCAAATACACGTACCACAGAGTTGCAGAAGTAGAGCAGGATGTGTAACTGAAAACGTTAGAGTACTTGAAGAACAATGGCTGGCCCTTGGCGAAAGTGGAATCTGGGATCTGGAGAGTGAGGTGAAATAATTTTTCCCGAGGTTCAGAAATCTCCTGAGTGAGAAATCTCAAAGTCAATGTTCTCTTGCCCTTTTCTAGTTGCGAGTGTTTCAAGTTCTTGAGTTTTCAAAAATGAACTTTTTAAATCCATGCATGCTTTAAAGAGATACTATCATTGGATTTAGAATGATGGATGCTTCCTGCAGGAATTTATCCTTAGGCAACTTTGAGGGCTTAATCAAAATCTTACATATGCATTTGAAATTTCTGCTGTTGTATTGTGAACCTATTTCAGTGTCTTTGTCTTACCAGAACTTTAATATGGGCATATTTTTGTAGGTTACAATGCCACTCTAAGTATTAATACATATTTTTAAAGCTCTTAGAAATCTACTGATGAAAGAGCAATATAAATGTAAAAGTTTGGTTTTTCAGGCCATTTACAATGAAATGTGAATTGAACCACAAAATTGGAGTGTTTACTTTTCTGTCTTCACTTTTAAAACTACCTGGTCTCAGAGGAATAAAAGATAAAGGTGGGTGTAGAGCTGGTTTCCCAACGTATGAATAATATTTCTAGCAATAAGCTAAATGGCTGAAGAAAAATGCAGGACACTGTTCAATAAAAAAGCTATTACTGTTTCCCCAATTTGATAATAGTAAAAGGGTAGACATTAAAGCTGATCTAATTAACCCTTGTGAGTATATTGTTATTAATCATTCATAATTCATTCATTCAACTTCTATTAATGCAACAGATCTCTGGTGGCTATTATTTTTGCCAGACACTGTGCTACAGACAGGAGGTACACTGTTGAGCAAAACAGACAAAATGTGTTTTCTTTCCATTTGGTATTTGTAGTGCAATAGGAGACAGTGTTAAATAATCACACAGATAGATGTGTACAATCTGAAGTTTAGTTTTAAGACTTTCTGTGAACAAATAATTTACGGGATTAGCCTAAGGAATCAGAGGTTGTTTCCTGTAGAAAATCTTTCTTGACCTACAGTGCATAAGATAAAAGCTGGCCAGTTAGACAAAGGAGAGTAGTAGAAGGGGAAAACATACAAAAGCTTCCAGTAGGGGGAGATCCTTAAAGAAATCAAAACAGTGTGGCTGAACAAAGAGCTCAAAAGAGAGTGTGCAAAGGGGTAGAGCCAGGCCCGGTTGAAGAGGTGAGGTGAACCAGCAGAAGGTGGCAGAAACCAGACCACAAGCACTTCACAGACCATGTTATAGGATGTGTTTTTCACCCAACAGCAAAAGGAAACTAGGAAAGAGTTAGAACAGAGAGGTGACATGGCTAGTTTAGTATGTTCAGAAATATCACCATACTCACCATGAGCTGTGCAGACTGGATCATAGGAAATGACTTAGGATCCCACTACATCAGTGTAAGTGAGAAGATTGTAACTTGGAATCATGTTCTGTGGACAATGAATCTGCATGGAAACTGAAGCTCTCTCCAGTCTGAGGCCACTTCTTGTTTCCAAATCTACCTTCTGTGATCCCCACTCCTGGCAGTCTAATTTTCTCACTGTTACCTATGGAAATTGTTTCTAGGCTTTCATCTTTGTTGCACAGACCTATTTCTTTCACAGTGTCATCCTCTCCTTTCACCTAAATCACAGCCATTTTATGCACCCAAGCAAGTTCCACCTCTCTGCTTTTTAAGAACATCCCACCCATACCTATTGCTCTTTCTCTGTACCACACATGTGCTACACTGTCTCTTCTGCTCTCTGGTGAAATTCTAAGCTACTCAGGAAAGAAACAGGACTTGAATTTCTCTGAATTCCCCTATAAAATCAAGCATAGGTTATGTAAATAAACCTGCTGTAAATAGGGAAGGGTGAGGTATGGAAGAGAGGAGTGGGGGAGGCGGGAAACCAAGATATACCATGTACAGGTACAGATTAACCATGATGAAGTGATGAATATAATCATTATGTATACAAAGCACCACTACATGTTCTTGGTAAAAAAATAAAAAACCTAAAAAAAAAAAAAAAAAGACCAAGCACAGGCTAAAATTAAATGCAAAGCCTTAATTTTATACCTAGTCAAATTGCATTGCAATGAAAAATATCCACAAGTTCTTTGATGATTATTTGTAGAAATTGTGTGCTCTGAGTTCCACATAAGAAAAACTATAACACTGTATGAATACAAAGAGTATTACAAGAGAATACTTTATAATAGATAAAAACCCGAGCCCTCTGCAGGTGGCTTCCTTAACTTGTGGACTATGAGCTTTTAGTAGCTGAAAGTCTTATTTGACTTCTGCGCATACCTGCCCAGGCCAAAGTGCAACAGCAGCACTCGCAAACTTGGCTCTTAGTGGGGCTCTCAGCACAGCTTCTTCCAGGACAGGAGGAAAGTTGGCCTTGCCCCATACGTCCTGCTTGGTCCCAGTGCCACCATACTCACCATCTGCTGGCCTTACAAAGCACTGACAGTGCAGTAAGAGAGGGTCTCGAAGCAGGTCTCATGAGAACATTCATCACCAAGAAGGCGCTTCTGTATTTATCCTGCATATAGGTCGCACTTCCCTTATTTGGAACTCTTGGAATGAGAATTATTTCTAATATTTCTGGATTGGGGGATAGTTGAGTACATATAATGAGGTATACTGGTTGTGAGAACTCTAAATAAGCAATTCTTTTGTGCTTCCTGGATTATTATCCAGAAGGTAATTGTATGCAATATTTTTAGTGGACCTGTGTTTTGACTCACACCTATCATATGAGGTCAGGTATAGAGTTTTCCACTTGTTGCATCATGTCAGAGCACAAAATGTTTCAGATTTTAGAGCATTTTGGACTTTACAGTTCTGGATAAGGCTGCTCAAATTTCCCACAGATTCTTCAGTTAAGCCTTGGTACACTTGGTACATTTGACTTTTGTGGGGAAGCTGGTGAAGAGGCTACATTTTGTGAGAGAGGGGTCAACCTATGTAAACAAGCTACAGTTCTGGGCTTTAACAATACTAGCCAGTGTACTTCAGAAGTGTTAGGCAAAGGGCAAAATTCCTAAAACTTGTTAGCTGTGCTCATCTGTACAGCATTCCTATGAAATAACTTAGATTATTACAAATAGCAAGCCTAAGACTCAGAAAATGGAGGTATCTCACTCAAAATCCAAGAAAAATGAATGACGGCTCCAGGACTCTGACTCAGAGTTGTGTCTGATTAACGAATGAGGACCTTCACCTCCGTTTCCGAACTCCCCACACCACAGTCAAGCATGGGCCACGCACAGCTAGGGATCTAAGCAGGGACTTGGATGGCTGGGCTCCTCTGGTGCTTCCAGACTAGGCTCTACTCTCAGGGTTAGCGCACTTTTCTTTCATGTTTGGGTCACCAGCCTGCAGAAGCCTCCCCTCGCTTGGACCACGGTTGTCTTGGTAACTTCCATGGCCACTCAGTGCTACCCAGCCAGGTAGAAACTCTCCAGGGTGGCATTCCACACCCTCCACAGCATCAGAGAAGCAGAAAAGCACCGGATGTCAAAGTCTGCTTTCTGCATCTCAGGGAAATTGTGTCGAATTCTGGTTCCTCCATCTGATAGGTGATCTTTCAGGTTAGTTAACATCTCTGTGCTTCTGCTGCACATGGTACCTGTCTCATAGGCCCCTCCAACCAGTACAGTTATTAAATTGTCTGGATGTAGCAGCACACATTCCTGTAATCCCAGCTATTCCAGAAGCAGAGGCTGGAGAATTAGAAGTTCCAAGCCCAACAAGTTAGCAAGACTTTGTCTCAAAATTAGATTTTAAAAAGGTCTGGGTATGTGGCTTAGTGGTACAGTGCTTGTCTAAGATGCATGAGGCATGAGGTTCAATCTCCAGCTGTGGGAGGTAAAAAGGAGTTAAAATGTATAATGGTGTTTGTTTTAGTTACTTTTCTCTCGTTGTTGGGACAGAATACTCGACACCCAAAGTTAGGGGAAGAAAGGTTTATTAGCTCACAGTCTGCAGAGGTTTCAGTCTATAGTCCACTGGGTCCGAGGCAGGGCAGCATGGCAGAGGCAGAGCAGGCCCGGCAGCCGACCCACAGGCCGACCGGCAGCAAAGTAAAATAAGGAATTGCAAGGAATGTATGCAAATAAGCAATGCAAACAAGCAGCTAGTTAGCTTCTTCCTGTATCTTATCTAGGCTACCTGCCCCCAGGGCGGCCCACACACCCACCCCCAATCTCAGTCTCACATCCTTGATCCCAGCAGAACGATGCCAAATCGATCAGTGGATCAATTTAGTAATCACACACTCTAGATCCAGCTATCTCTTACCACATGAGGCTTTGGGGGGACATCTAGGCACAAACCATAACAGTGTTTTATACAGTTCCTGGATTAGATTAAAAAGCCAAATACTTTCCTGCCTCCTTTATTATTTTGTCCTGTGTGCCTCTTTAAACAAGCTGAACAGTTTGCTGATCTTTTAACATGCCTTGTGCCTGCCATTATCTGAGGTTGGATTTGAGTGCAAGTATGTTATTTGGGTAGTGGCTGCAGGAAGCATCCATGAGGAGAGTGAGAAGCGAGGCAGGAAAGGGAAGAAAGCCAGCGTAGGGTAAGCTGAGAAGAACAAACCAGTCTTGGTACCTGAGCAGCAATCCTGCTGGGTGTCTCTAGGAGGTGGTGTAGGATACTCCCTGCAGCCATGTTACCTGAGGGCTGAGGGAGTCCTGAGTTGTCAGAGACTGGGGCTGCACTCAGGGGTGCCAAGTCCCCAGACCCTACACCTTGGCCCTGCATGCCTCCTGAGCATGTCCTCTAGGCCAAAGGGAACGCTCAGGCAGAGTTGCAAACCTTGCAGTGGGAAGCTGCCAGCGTGCACCAGAAAGATTTTCCATGGGACATAGTGCGAGCTCCATCAGCACCTCCTATAACCTTTCCAATGCCTTCACAGAGGGATTTATTTTTATTTGCAGATTCCTCTTATCATTTCCATATTTTAAAAAACCTACTCAGACATTGCCCTTCTTCAGAAGATTGTCCTAATTATCTCATATATGATTTTTTTTTTTTTTGTGGTGCCGGAGATCGAACTCAGGCCCTTGTGCTGTAGAGACGTGCACAGAAGTGCACAGAATAAAATAGAATTAAACGATTATTCAGTAAAAGATTGAGTGACTTTTCAGTTGTTATCTTTGAAAATCATTGAACATTAAATGTAAAATTCCCCATCATGTTTGACAAAGCAGAATATTCTTTTAAGAAAAATGTTTTTAGCCAAGTAAGGAAACCCTCTTGGGTAACGTCTTTATCAAGACTAAAATTTTCTGCCAAGTTGAGCAGAGAGCAGGTCACACAGGGCCTCAAACACCACAGTGAGAAGTTTCCAACTTATTCCGAGTGAAGAGGAAGACGGGGCATCTCGTATCTGATTTACACTTTCGAAAGCTCCCCATTGGCTGGTAGATGGGGACACGATGACAGAAGGACAAGAATGACAGAAGGCTAGTCTATATGAAAGATGGTGCTATTCTAACACAGTTGCTACCACCAGGGAGCCGAAAATGAACTCCTGGGGGCCTACGATTGAGGACACCGTAAAGACACACATTGCATGTCTCCCTAAAGTGGGCCCAGAGTGAGTCTTCAGTCAGCTAGAGAGCTTACTGGTTGTCTCCTGCTTCCCATGATTTTGTCTCCAAGGGGTACATCTTCACCCCTCTTTTCCACAAACCACTTCCCTCTCCCTCTCTGGTTAGGGTCACCTTGGTCGTCCCACTTCAGCGATACTAAATGCTAGTCATCCTTTTAACAGAGAAGAATGAGGCTCACAACACCATACCATAGTGCTAACCGCACCATTTCGTACTACTTACTCCCCAAACCTGTACCCCAGGTTTTAAATCACAGGCCCATAACTCTGTAACTGTGCTCTTGGACAAGTGAGTAAGATTCTCTGTGCATCCATTTCCTTGTGTGTAAAATGAGAATACTAATAGTGTTTATTTCACATGATTTTTACAAAGATAAAACACATCAACATTTACAAAGTGCTTAGTACTGTACCTAACATAATAAATTCTTGCTATTGCCACCATTACCTGCCTTTTAAAGCCGTGAGAAGAACAGATAAATAGTGCCTTTAAAGCACTTAGCATTCGTACACACACACACGCGAAGTGCCCAATTACAGCTCAGCTAATATTACTTTCTCAAATATGGCACAAATCTCAGCAATGATCCATTGTTTATTTTTTGCCTCTCTTGCTGGTTCTAATTTCTTTCTCAGCCACTATGAGGTCACCCAGGTCTGTGCCTGTGTCTGAGATGAGTATATTTAACCTTGGGGCTAAGACAGAAGGTACTAGAAGAGAAGCAGAAGTGACTGGCTCATTTCCCAGTTTTTCTGCTTCTTAAAAAAAATAATAATAAAAGTACTTCTCATAAGAACTAGGTACCATGGTTTTGTGATCCCGGCTGAGGTAAATTAGTTGACTAGTACATTAAATTTGGCATTCTGACAAGAAATAAAAGCAGTTTGTGACTGTGTACTTTTCTCTGAATCAATTAGTAAATGAGAACATTGGGGCTTTACTACATTTTTTACTTCAAATCTTGTAATTGTTTTGGCTCATGCTGTATAAACATATAAAGACGCCTTATAATGTCCATTCTGTGTTAAAAGATAACCAGACCATCAGTGGTACTCAGGGAGATTTCAAGAAGAGGGAAGAACAGGAACCACATTGCTGAAAACTGAGGAGAAAAACAGAAAAGAAGGAGCTTAGAGGAAAAGAGATGTTGGTGTCCGAATACAGACAGAACAGCAAAGGAAGCAACACCATTAACAGCCTGTTCCACTGTGGTGGCTGACCACGTTCCCCACACCACTTTTATGAACTTAAAGCTCGTGTTGTTGCTGACATCCTTGACTCCTGTAGGTTCTGCAAGCCTCTTAAGGAATCTCTGCAATTATGTGCGGTGTTTTGCAGATATTTAAAGGAATTTGGCAGCAAGTTTTGTGTTACATGACAGCAAACAAACGCTTAGTCATGCAATGAGGAGTAGAAATGTGGGTGCTGCCTGCAGCATAAATTAGTTCCTGAGTGGAATTCGTTTTCCTTCTTTGTTGTCACCAGTTTGTTAAAATAAAGTTGCCATTTGCTGCCAGGTTGGAACGCATGCCACACTGCTTCTTCAGCTCTATAAAGATCACTGGGTCCCTTCTGTTTGCATGCCCGTATGTTTGATGTTCTGGCTTAAACATTGCCATCATATATAATCTACTGGGTGAGAGTAGATTTGTTCTAAATTGTCTACTGCTGGCAATGCAAAACCATCAGAAGGTTGAGAGGCAGACTGGGAACTACCCCAAAAGACAGACTTTTCTAAAACTATAGATGATTTGGTCAAAAGGATTTTCTCTACTCTAGGTAATTATCTGAGCTGTCAGACTAGTTGGGGAATTAACTGATACTGACTCACGAAATGTGTTTGGGTCCTTTACATAATTTTTTTTTCTTTACATAATTATTTTATCTATTCTTTCCCACAACATTGTAAAGTGCCATTATCCTTACAGATAGACAAATTAAAGTTCAGAGAAGTGAAATAAAGAGCCCAAGGGTGTGCTGCATGTTGGTGTATTCATACAATTAAATACTCATTGCAGGTTTCCAGTCTAAAGTAAGAGGTCCTTTACCCCCATCTTTCTGTATGAATAAGATCAGCACATTATCACTGGCCCCAAGCACAAGCTGCAAGGAGCTAGAGCGTGTTTTTAGGTCACGTTACTCAGGTTGGTGGAATGTATCACAGAGAAAAATGACATCACAGATGTGCCTATGTGTCAAAAAGCTCCAGTTATTTAAAGGTTTGTAACAGAATCCTACTCAATGGGTTATTTAAGGGTTTCTGATAGAATCTTACTCAATGGGATTTTGAATTTTGAGTTATAAATCTAATCTTGGCTCGACCTCCAGACTCCTTGTCAATTCAGGATGGACGAGTTCTTCCACAGGACACAGCAAAGACATTCTACCCTGTCCGAGGAATCCTCGAGGATCCTGAAGCAAGGATGGTTCTTGATCCAATGAGTTTCTCCATCTCCCTAATTCTGATCATGTCAGGAAGCAAAGGAGCACATGGCACTTTCTCTCCCTCGCTCTCATTTTTTCCTCTAAGTCTCTCTTAAGAGTTCTTTCCTTTCTAATGGATTTTCTCTAGACAAGCTAACAACACTTCCTATATATAGAAACATGTAGAGACATTTTTGGTTATCACAATGTCTGATGGATGCTTCTGGCATTTAGGACCAGAGATCCTGAGTGTCATCCCATGTGGTTGGCGGTCTGCACAAATACACATTGTCCCTCCCAGATGTTACTAGGGCCCCGTAGTGGAGCACTTATTCTGTCTTCCCCCCTCCTTTCTTCCCACTTATTTTTCATTACCATACCGTCACCATCAACAATAAAAACAGTTCATTCCAGCCAGTGCCTTGTGGAAAAGAAATAGATTAACATATCAGCCCAAAAAGGCAACCTACTATTCTGAGTTCTGACAGCTTCTGATCCAAGTTCTTTTCTTGGCTCACTCAGTTTTTCATTCAACCTGCTGAACATTATTGACAGCTACTCAGAAGGCCACTGCTCAGAATTTTCAGCCTTGGGGTTGATTTTTGCTGCCAAAAATGACAGTTGTTGAAGGCTGCTACATATTGCTGGGTCATCCATAAGGTTATTCCTTTTATCCAATATAAAAAACATTTGTTTGACCAAAGCCATGCCTATCCCCAGCATGGGAGTTGATAGAATCCCATTTGCTTCTAACAGGGACAGAACTGACCTCTACAAATTACATTTGTTTAATAATGACTTTGCGCAGAGAAACCTGGCATCACTCCAGATTGTTCTCTCTCCAGATTCATATGAGCTAGAGAGATGAAGATTTCGAGCTGAGTACCTGGATGGACATGATGTTCCTTATTAAGATGTGGGAAACCATGCCTGGAAAACAATACCTAGATGGAGGACGACCAGGGACTTAACTCGGGCCTTATTAAGTTTGAGTTGCCTGGTAGATGCTTAATGGAGATGTCAGGCTGGCAGTTCAATACGTGAGTTAAGACTTCAGAGAGTTCCTAGGCCTGGAGATAAACATTTGGGACAGATACCTGGAAGTGGTAAAGATACTCTTTGAATACAAATATAGGAAAAAATGCATGCTGGATGGGCTAACTCCAGCATTTAGTGCTTCTAAATATTAGGTCATTAACAAGTTCTGAGTCTGGTAGATACTACTAAAGGCAGACTGTCTAGGTATCATATTGAAACGAAAAGCTGGGGTGTAAATTTCACCATCTCCATCATTTTTTTTTTAACCAACCACAAAATAAAGAGTGAAATTAAATGTAAGTGAAAATCTGAATGATTTTTAATTTCTTCCTTTTCCTTTTCCTTAGTGTTCAAATTCTCTCTAGTGAACACATGACAATTTTATGACTAAAGCACAATAATTACAAATAGTAAAAGCTTCTCTGTGGTCCACAATGCCTTTCAATCAGCGCTCATGAGTCCACACGCATTCCATCACATTATGATGTGAACATATATTGTAAAGGTGAGCATTCATCCTACAATAGTCAAAGAATTATCTACAAACATTGAGGGTTTCTTTTTTAAATCTAGAATAATGATGCCTTGGTAAAACTGATAAGACCAAGATGCCAATATAATGCTTTGAACATAATAGAAGCTTATTTATTAAATAAACAAAAAGTCACAGCTAAAAGTTACCCTACAGGAGCCAATTGGTTAGCTTGAGAAGTAGTTCACAAGTATGCTCCTTATGTTTCTGTATGTTTTCCAACTCTCCAAAGTCAGAAGAATAGCAAAAATGCAATCAGGGAAATGATTCCTGGCCACAACTCACATTCCAAAGGAAAGAATAACAACAACAAAATACCCAAGCAAAACCATTAAACCACATCCTGGTAAAAACCTTTAATGTGTTGCTAGGGCATCATCTGGTCCCCATCATTACCAGCTGTGACTTGCATACTCAGGAAAGGCCAGACTGAGCCATAAGAACTAAAATCAAAGGCCCATGACAAAGCTTTGAAGCTGAATGTCTTTTAGCTAAGGTGGTGACTACAGAATTAAAAGAAGGGACAGACAGTATAAGACAGTATAAAACTAATAGTATAAAACAATGTAGTTAGGTCCTATTTGTAAAAATATGAGAGTGGATGGCAACTTTCAGGTCATTTGCAATAAATTTCCATTTTTAAGTTAAATTCACATTAATTAAAAAGCCTTTGAGCAGAGTACATGTGGGCTCTTGGAAAGATGGGACAACAAAAATAAAGCACTCAACATAAAATAAGGGAGAAATTACTAATCTGAAAATGATATAAGCAATCTTGATCCTACTACCAAATTATCACTGCTATAGTGTACGTTTCCTAGAGCACATTCCACAGAACAACAGCCCCTAGAAAGCTCAATTTGTGATCAAATTATCAAGATGAGCTTCTTAGAGTGGAACTTTTCATAAATTCTGTTAATGTCCTGGTGGAACATAATAAAGGAAACATTTTCCTAAATTCTTTGTTCATGAAACCGTTTTACCTCAGAAGAGGTGTATTCCAAAAAATTGCACTTCCTAAATCTTCCCCATTAGTGATTATGGCCATGGAGGATGAATCTGAAAAGAGTTTGGTGGAAATTAGAGCAGATTTTTGAAAGGGAAAAGTAAATAACTGGACAGAGCCCTGATAGGAAGTCGTGTTAGAGTGAAGGACCCGACCATACAATGGCATAGCAGTTGAACTTGTTTGCCAAAAGTAAGAACAATCTATGTTTATGGAAGAAAAATAGATTCCAAACTATGCTCGATGAGTGTAATTTCTCTCAAAACACTGCCAAAGTCCAAACAAATCAGATAACAAAAATTTCAACTACCACGTTGAACTGTGATCATTAAGAGGCCAATAAAAAGATAGAAGGTAAATCTTGAAGAATCCACTGACTTTATAGATAACATATCACAGAGGAGAATTCTTAAATTGGTTTTTTAAATTATTATTCTGAATAATTCAAGAGTTACCACAAGTTTTTAATGAGTTGATTATTTCAAAGCCAGAATGTTTCTAATTCATTTTTATTCATTTTTCTCTGTTTTACTTGTTCCCTATAAGTCTGTATGCTTATAAGACAAATTAACAGGACTATTTAATACGTTTGTTCCTTCTGGAATCTAAAACTATCACCCGTAAGGCAGAAATCCTGCCAATTATAATCCTATCCTCACAAGACATTATCGAAATGCTGATTCACACTGACGAAGCCACCTGCATATTAATTACTCATTTCAGTGGCAGCGAGGTCAGGATATCAGGCTCTTTCCAAGGGATGGAAAGACAGGGAGATGCATGTGTCTCTAAGGCATTTCATTAAAATCCACAACGCAGCAAAAAGAAGTTGCCTTTACCCTTTAAATAAATTATGCAGAACAAATTTATGAAAATTACTGTGGAACTGAATGTTTCATCATTTGAAGTCAGAAGTATATTTTTTAGTCTCCTTTCTTAAATGTCTTAAGTGGCACAAATCTACACAAGGTATGTTATGGTCTCTCCAGTCTCTAATCCTGCAGCCTGTCCTTCCTTGGGGTAAGCTTCCTGGCGTAGCTTGTGTTGGTCAGGTCTGGGGTGAGCAAGGCAACTCCGCATAGTAGAATCTCATTTTAAACTTTAGTGGCATTCACCTGCTTGGTTCCAAGAAGATCCTCAGAACCAGAGCACAAGCCAGGCTCTCTTCGGGAACTTAGGTGATCTGGACATAGCTACATAACTTGATGGCCCAGAGTGTCCTCACAGAGGTTGAGAAGTCTTTTTACGTGGGATTTATCCTAAGGGAAGAAGGCAAGATGGTGACAAAGACTTAACAGAATGGGATGAAGATCCAGCACACGCCATGATAAACACTTCTCAGAACCACGTGGGCCCAGCCTCCTGGACACACATATAAACCCAAGAGAGGGAGCTGGAGCTATAAATACTAATTACAATAATTATTTTAATAAATTATGTAATGCATCTGTTGCAGAGAATCAGCTTCTCATTGGGCAAAGGGAAGAGGACACCATCTTCTTCACCTCGTGCTGCTCTCTTCCTGGACACAGGCCTTAGGCAGGTTTGCTATAATGTAGACCCAGGTCTTTCTTGTTAATCAGTCAACCCAGCGTCAGCTAAGCTAGACAGAGAAACAGGAAGGACGAAATAGCCAGTCAAGGTGTATGAAGAAGGTAGACTTTGAGGCCGGGAAGCAGATGCAGAGTCGAGACACAGAGATACAGCGCCCAGAAGATGAGCAGAGGAATGAGCTAGAGCAGTGTTGCTGGGTGCCTCCAGAAGGAAAGTGCTGGACCAGATTTGAGGCAACTTCAGGGAGTCCCAGAAAGACTGTGGATTGGCAGGCAGGGGGCTGAGAGTGTTTTGCCAAGGATGGTGACCTCATGAGTTACTGTAGCTGATGAGCACTACAGTGTGTGACATACATCAGTCTGGGGAGAGCTCTCCTCGCCCATTCTCTCATATAACGTGAAGGCCTGCAAAGTACTATTCTAAGAGAATAAACGTGAGACTCAGAATAGCTCGTGAAACATATTGAGTTATTCTTTTTCTTCCAGTTTTCAAACATAGGAGCAAAGCATGGAATGCAAGGCAATCATGCTAAGGTAGAAAGGGAGAGAAATAAGTAGGATGAGAGACAGTCTATGGGTTAGTGAGCACCTGCTGTGTAGTAGGTTCTGTGGTGAACTCACTGTGGTCAACTTGAGCAGGATCGCCCAGCTACGCTGAGTTGTGTGGTTCTGGGCGTAGAGGATCCACCTGAGGATTGGTGCTGACACACCATAAAGGAGACCGGGAGCCTAAGATAGGGGCTGGCTGTTTCGAGGAGAAGCTCTGTTGCAGCTGGTTCTCCTGAAGGGGACTCAGCTGTTCTCATCGCAGAAGGAGCTCAGGACCTTGCTGTCATCAGGAGCTCTGGTCTTGCTGTTGCTTCAGCGGAGCTCTGGTCTTCATCTCTGCTGTGAGCCTCATCTCCCGGTTCCAGCACAGATTTTTCCAGCCTTGTAGTGCAGACAGGATGTACAAGGGACAGTGCCATTGAGCTCCCAGCCCTTGATTGGCTCTTTCAGGTCTCTAATGCATAGATAGATGTTCTGCACTCTTCCTGCATTTGGCTCATGTGTGTGAATGTTGTAACTCGTATTTGTCCTGTATTAAATCTGCTCTCTTGCAAACTATTGACACTAGAACCATCTGACTAATACAGATTCTGTGTTGGTTTTTTTTTAGTCATTGTTTTAGTTGATTCACAATAACCCACCTACCCCTGCCAAAAGCTCTGGGTCAAGCACTATTGGCACTATGTTAATCAAGGGCTGATCTGCAGGGAGTTGGTGCAAACTTCTCAAGATCACATTGCTTCTAAGCATTAGGGTGAAGATCTGAATCAAAGTCTACAGGACTCAAAGCCCATGCCTGACATGAAGAGAACATTTAAATCTTATTTATGTTTACTCTTGGCCTATGCTCCTCAGTAGGATCATTTTAGTCTGAATCAGGTGAAGACATACCACACTTAACTCACAACATATCCTGAAGGAAGAAATGTTGCTAGATAGATGACAATGGCCTCCTCTTTCGTTTGTTAGTTTTGGGTGTGTTATGATGTGCTGTAGTTATGGGGGTCCAGTTAAGTCACTAGAGCTATGTGTTCTTAACCAATATACCCAGAAAATAGGCAAATGACTTTAGAATGTCCATCTGTTTTAGTTACTTTTCTCTCGTTGTTGGGACAGAATACCCGACACCCAAAATTAGGGGAAGAAAGGTTTATCAACTCACAGTTTGTACAGGTTTCAGTCTATAGTCCGCTGGGTCTGAGGCAGGGCGGCATGGCAGACCGGCAGCAAAATCAAGTGAGGAATGCAAGGAATGTAGGCAGGGAATGCAAGCAAGCAATGCAAACAAGCAGCTAATTAGCTTCTTCCTGTATCTTTTATCTAGGCTACCTGTCTCCAGGGCGGGCAGCACTCCCACCCCCAATCTTAGTCTCACATCCTTGATCCCAGCAGAACCATGCCAAACCGATCAATAGATTAATTTAGTAATCACACACTCTAGATCCAGCTATCTCTTACCACATGAGGCTTTGGGGGGACATCCAGACACAAACCATAACACCATCTAAAGAAGTAAGTAGGAAATTGACGAGAATGCTGACAAAGTACACTCATTATATGCATGTGAATGGCACAGACATGCTCATGTGTTCTGTACCAGCCACAAAAACACAGGAGTGATGAGGAAGCTTTAACTGAAAGTGAGGCCAAAAAAATCCACCACTAATGAAATTGGTTTCTGGAAGATTCCCTGTGGTGATGCCTTAATAAATGTCCTGTTCTCTAGATTTCCCTACAGAAAGTTATTGAGGTCTTAATTTAATAATTAAGCCAAGATCCTACTCTTTGACCAAAGAACGGCCCTCCTCTGCCAAGGAAAGACGGGATGTGAAAGGGGAAAGCTAGGCCTGCCTACACTGTCAGATGGTCCAAACTGCTGGCTGTGAAGCTACAACCACATCAACCTCTCGCCCAAAGGATAGTTCATAGCTTGTCTGTTCTTCCAACTTTGCCTCTGTGAACAGTTGCAATTCCTGACCAGTAAGGCTTTCTTAAAACTTTGGTCCATTTCTGAACACCTTGGGAGCTATTGCCAATAATGTGTAATTTGGAACCAGAGTAATCTGAATGGGAATTCTGGTTCTTCCTCTCAGTACTGTGAATTAACATGCCTAAAGTCAGTGACTTCTCTGACCCTCAGTTTCAACCACTACTAAATGGAATTATGACTCACAAACTGTTATCATTATGGTTTCTAGGGCTAGTTTCATAGGAATATTGCCTTCTGTTTATTATAGTTAAAGTTTTCAACCACTTTAAATATGGTCAAGGGGCTGACTGTTCTTTGATCCACATTAATTTGCCCTAGAATTAAAAGCATCGCAGAGGTCACTTTTGATGCCCTGTTTACTCTCCACACACTTAAATCCAGGATCTTCAGGACAACAATACTGTCTGTTTTTTTGAGAACTCAAGACAAACAAATGTACTGAGAAAATTTCTGGACTGTGCTCAAAAGCTAAATTATTTTCCTAGTTTATGCTGAGTAACTTTATTAATTCCTTTTATAGTCTATGTAAATAAGAAGAAAGGTATTTTCATAAATAGGGTTAAGTATGTACCAGAAAACACGTTGAGCTACTACTAAATGCCTGACAAAGAGAGGAAGGATATTTCAAGAGACTTCGGAAAAGATCCATATACACCAGTTTTCTTTAAACATCTGCCAAGCCCAGAGCACACTGACATCCCTCACAGAAGTACGTGTTGGTGAAAGAATGATTTTCTCTTCTCTCTCTTTCATGAAATTAAGAACTCCATAGGAATATATGGATATGGAGGAGGAGAATTAGAACCACTAGCTTACAAAATTAGTTGAACACATTATGCTTCTCAGTCCACAGGCTGGTTGGTTGGTTGGTTGGTTGGTTGGTTGGTTGCTTACTTGCTTGCTTGCTTGCTTGCTTGCTTGCTTGGGTTTGTGGAGCTGGAAATCTAATCCGGTGCCTTGGGCATGATAGGCAAGTATTCTATCACAGAGCCATATCCCCAGCCCCTGACCATAGACTTTCCACCTGTAGGGGGGCCAAGTTGAAAAAAAGAGGAGATGCCTTGACTTAAAATCGAGTTTGCCATTTCAATAAATCTATAAGCCTGAGAATAGTACTTACCAATCAGAATCTGTATCTTATGCATTGGCTGTTGGCATTTTATTACCAAGTTGTATGGGTTATTTTTCTAGAACAAATGGTTTGTAAGACAGCAGATTTAATATAGGACATTTACAAATTACAAGATTCATACACACAAGCCAAATGGGAGAAGAGTACAGAACGTCTACCTACACCCTGGAGATTCGAAAAATCCACTCCAGGGCTGGGAGCCCACAGCAATGTCCCATGTGAGCCCATGTCTGCACTAAAAAGCTGAAGAATATATACTGGATCCAGGATACCATGGTCAGGGTGGAGATGAAGACCAGAACTCCCCCTGAAAACCAGCAGCCATCGCTGATGACAGTAAGGCCCTGAGCTCTTCCTGCGAGAACAGCCAAGTTCCTTCGGGGAAACCAGCCACAACAGAGCTGCTCCTGGGAAACAGCAGGCCCCTACCTTCTCTGCTCTGGTTCTCTTTTATGTTGTGTCAGCAACAATCCTCAGGTGGATCCTCTATGGCCAGAACCACACCAACCCAGTCCAGTTTGGTGTTCCTGCTCAAGTTGACCTTATCAGTCCACCACACAAGTGATCAGAAAAGTTGAAAGACTTTGTAATTTTTCACACAGAAGCAGGCCTGCCTCAGGACAAAAAAAAATATTAGAATCAGTGGGAAGCTGAAATAAATGTGTAATTGTCTGAGTAGCTTCATTCCCGACTTGCTCCCAGCTCCCTTCCTCCCCAACCCCTCCTTTTAGGCAACTCTGCTCTCAGGCAGACACTGGGTCCTGGATGTCTCCCAAAACTGCAGGTGCCCCCTTTCAACTCCCAGCTGACAGAATTTACTTGTAAACTTGTGAGACACAGGAAATGGGAACGGTGCATCGTGTGGGGGCTCCAGGAAGAGGATGCCAGGTTTTCATTTTTAACAGTCAGCGCTATAAGCCACAGCAGAAAAGAATTTCAGACTGCTATGTTGATGGAATTTAAAATGTCACAAGGGGAAGAATTACGGGTAGAGGGGTTAGGATAAGACTCTAGGAGAAGGAGCAAAAACATCAGACGTTATGGTCGCTGTGCTACTCACAGCCACCATACCAATTTGACCCTTCCACACAAGCACAACCACTACCACTGTCTCAGCAATTCCAAACACACGTTTGTTGATAAGGAGCATTTAAATTAGTTAGAGAGATAAAAGAAACCTTTCTTTAGTTATGGTCTGAGAACTTAAAATTTTATCTCAACCTGCCAGAGAAAATGTTACTGCAAATATCCCATTCTTGGATGGAAAGGTCAGGCAAATATAGACATGAAGTTAGGCCCAGTCTCAGAAAGTGACTGCACTCGGTGATTTAGAGGCAGAATCCCTAGGGAGGGGGAAGGCAGGAGCCGCAATGCTGTAGACCAAAGGAAACAACGCTTTATAATCTACTGAACAAATGCTAAGTCAAATTACAGAAAACATAGAACTGAAGAGATAAAAGCACGTTCCCTGGGGCCAGGAAATTATAGAGCATTTAAAATGAGAGAATTTCCCCTGGCCCACTCCCTATATTTATCTTTCTCTTTCTCATTTTTCTATCCTCATTTCTCATTTCCTGTATCTTACTGACATTTTAAAAAAAGCATTCCATATGGAATTAGTCAGCAGTTTATATATAAAGGAGCTAGTTTAAATACCAAAAAGTTGTATTTTTTTCTAAACAATGATATAGATTCAATGATTTCCATCTGGAAAACAAAAATACCTTAATTCATAAAACCTTAATCAACTGAAATACAGAGAATATGCTATGATAAAAAAAATTTTATGCTGTAATTAAGAATAAATCATTTTATTTTATTTTTTTCCAAAAATCTTACACTTTTCCACATTCTTCTATAAAATGAGACAGTCTAACTTCCTCTAATTAAATTTATTATGCCTAATGAATTTACCTCACTGGTTACTTTCACTTTTAAAATTCAATGCATACTAATCAGCAACGGCTTTCTTAAATTACTTCCTTCATTTTACAAATTTTCATATTTCCATCATAGGTAATAAGTAATAGTCATGTAATAATTCAGATGTTTTAGAAGATTGGAATATATTTCATAAATGAAGCCCCTTAGGTTACCCTAACTAGCTTTTTTTTTTTTTTTTTTTTTGTGGTTCTGGGGATGGAATTCAGGGCCTTGTGGTTGCAAGGCAAGCACTCTAATCACTGAGCTAAATCCCCAGCCCCCCAACTAGCTATATTGAATCCTATTATTTAATCATATTTTCACGTTTAAAAAAATCCTTTGATTTTAAAAATTCAGCCTATTTTCTCTTTTATTTTCATAGTTGATTGCATGAAAAAGTGTACTTCAAAGATCTGTTGAACATTTCTATTTGGCAAATGCTATACTAACTGCTTCATATGCAATAACTCAAGAAACTCACAGGCACCCTGCGAAATCGGTACATCTGTGTATTTACAAATAGGGTAATCCTCAGAACAGCCCCGTAAAACTACTTGCATCAACTATCACAGAGTCCCATGAAAGAAGCAGATGTAAAGGGTGAGGAAGTCCTGGGGCAGAGCCCAGGAGAACACAGGGCACTCACAGGGATGCCCACAGTTCTACTAGTCCCCCAAACAGACATGGGCAGCCGCTGGACATCGAGGCCCCGAAGAAAGGCTGTTCACTCGCTAGTACCTTTCCTGCTTCCTATCCTTGCTCCTCTTAAGGCAACACCACCTGCGTGTCTTTGCTGAAGACCATTCAAGAGTCGTTTCTTCCCTTCACATCCTGGGTTCAGAGTTCAAAATGACTTCTTTTATGACTGACAGTTCCTCAGACACTCAGTTGGAGGGAAATACTCTGGAACTCATTGTGCAGTGCTGTAAAATGGCCCTCCATAACATGGGAAAACTTAACTATTGTCTTACTAACTGCTCTGGGTTGAACTGTACCCCTCTTCTGGCAGAGCTGGGTTCAAGTCTTAACACCTAGCACTCAGATTGTGACTTTACTTAGAGGCAGATTCTTTAAAGAGGTAAATTAACACAAGGCCATTGGGGTGGGTCCTAATCTATATGACTGCTCCTCTTATAAAAGGAAGAAATTTAAGCACAGAAAGCAGTATGAAAATTCACCAGAAAGCCATGTAAAAGTGGAGACTTGCAGTGATACTTTGATAAGCCAAAGAATGACTAAGATTCTGGCAAACCACCAGAAGCTGGGAGGAGACAAGGAAGGATTCCCCATGATATCTTGATTTCAGAAGTACGAGTAGATGGTCATAAGTTCCTGCAGTTTTAAACAGCCAATTTGTGCTAGCAGCCCCTGAATCTACTACATTACCTGAACCTTTGGGTTTCCTTTCTCTTTTGCCTTTATTACTTTGTGAGTTTGACTAGCTGCAGCTGAATGACTGTTTTGATTTTCTCTTTTGGCAAATTATCTTATCTTGGCTTCAAAAACGGAATTTAATCTTGGTTCATTGCTGCTGCAAATGAAGCCATATGAAAAGAGTGCCACTGTTAAAGGAAGGTCTCTCTTTGCACTGCAAGACCTAGAGAAGTCAAGCGATAAGATCCACAGAAGCTCTGGCTCATTCTGGCCTTGGCATTACAACTTTCACACAAAAAGGAGTCCTCCCTCCTCCGTTCTCCAAATGAATGAGAGTTTAATGGACAAAGACTTCTTATTTGCTGACAGGTCAGCCTCTGCCAGTACCATCTCGCATCTCCAGTTCTGCTTGGCACGGATCACTTTCAGAGGAGTCGGGGTCATCACCAGGCTTCAGAGAGCCTTCCAGCAGTGCTGAAGTCTGCTCCTCGTGGTCTCTGATATGTCTGTAGGCACCTGAGTTCCCAGCTACACACAAATCTGAGAGAATTAAAAATGTGGAACATGTTCTTCTCCTTTCTAATAATGCTGGTGAAAGTGAAGCCCTCTGTGGGACACAGAAGGAAACCATGCTTACAGCTTTTCATTACAGTAAGATTTTAAAATTTTTAATTATTTCTCAATATATTTTTCTGGATCAAAATCTTATTGAGACCACTCTATCATGGAATGCTATCAAACTACTCCTCTCTTCATCTACTTTTCCAATCAACAGATATTAATACACCAAATAAATAGCCACCATTTACTGAGTGCTTGTTATGCACCAGACACTGTGCTAGTTTTACCTTACTGCATCACTTTTTTTAATAACAATAATAAAACAGAATTACAATAATATACTGTCAAAAACATGCATGTGTTCTCTCAAAATTGTTCATTGTGCTATAACTCTTAACAACCTCAGCATATGATTTTTTTTCTTTCCTTATTCAATTGAGAACTTTCATCTTTCACTTAAACGAAGCACTTTGTGGCTTCTCGTTGGCACATGTGAGTCACTAGCATCTCTATTCTTGTGTTTTGGGGACATTATTAAGAGTTACTTGAATATAATCACTGTGATACAAAGAAAGACCATCTGATAGGACAGCTACTAAGTGATTACCTGGTAAGTAATGTACACAGCACGGACACACCACATAAAGGAAAGGTACGAGATTTCATCATAATACTCATAATGGTGAATAATTTAAAGCTTATTAGTTTTTTATTTCTGAAAATTTCCATTTACTATTTTCAGACTATAGTTGACTGGGGGTGACTGAAACCATAGAAAGTAAAGCCATAAATAAGGGGTGACTACTTTTATATTTTCTGTCATATAGATTTTAAGATCCCAATGGACAGGGAGTGTGTGGACATACATTATTTTTGTTTTTACTGATCCTTGCATCAGTTTGCAGATACTAGGTGTTTGGTAAAAGTTATCGCATGTACAATCCAAACCTATAAATTAGAATAGTCAGAAAGTATGTCTAGAAGCCCTTTTTTCTTCATTTGGTTAAGCAAGCCCACCTGTTCCACAAAGTTCTTCTAAACTAATTAGAAAAAAATTCAAAACCAAACTTAGATTTGAGTTATTTTGTCATATAGTCTCTATGATGCACATATTAAGCACCTATCCTATGTTACTTTGAAGTTTTTGGTTATTCATACCAGAAACACATTCGCGATTAAATATGAAAAAACTGGAAATTACCAAAGACTGTATGAACAGGGCCTCCACACTGCCGGGGACACCCCTCACCTCTCTTCACCATTCCCCTTTACATATAGACATTTTTTTGTCTGTAGCTCTCTATTTCAATGTCTCCTTCAGATAACCATGTGAGGGAAAAATAAAGTGGCCAACAGGTGACTAGTTTATATGTCACAGGCACAATCAGAAATAGACGAGTTTCTGATCCTGGTTCCTAACTTCCTAAGGAAGAACTCTGGTAGACACAGTTTGAGCCTTCTGACAAACCCTGGCTGTGATCAGAGAAGCAACATTAGGTAAAACCATGGTGATTTCCATCCTAATGAGGAGAAAAGCTTATGAGTGTAACTTCCCAATGGGAAAGAAGTCAGATCCAGGTGAAAAAAATCAGGGGGAATACCGCTTAATACCGATGCCCGTATCCACAGTTACTCGGCTCTCTAAATCCTAATTCAGAAGTTAAGGTCCCAAGAACTTATGTCTTACACATAGAAGTGATTAGATGTAACTATTTAGCAAACATACAAGGTGTGATCTAATATATAGTACATGTTTAAGTAGAAGTTACTACAGTAAAAGACACATTGCCATTAATCTCCTTCAAAATAACCTTTTTCTCTTTGAATAAACTTAGTCCATCATTCTTGCCACTCTCTACAGCAGTTTTGGAAGTCCTCTTTCATGCCTTTAGGAGGTGTGATCAGAAACGTTGTGAATGCTGCTGCTAAGTACCATCTGCTAGAAAGGCAGGCTCATAAAAACAACAGTGTCCTCACCCATCTGACACTGTGCAACTTCTGGCTCTTCCTCAAAGTCAGAGTGACTATGAAAGGTAAACATTTTGAATCAATTCAGGATATTTTAGTAGCCAAAACAGTGCAACTATGGACACATAGGAAGGAGGACTTCCAGAACTTCTTCACGTGGCAAGAACAATGGGATAAGTGTCTGTTCAAAGCAAGGAGGAATATTTTGAAGGGGAGTAATGACAATGTGTCTTAATATAATAAATTTTAAAATGTAAACATTTACCATATTTTCAGATCACACTCACATGTAAGTGATAATAGGCTTAATACATGATCAGAATTTTTTTTTAATCTTTGACTTAATGTTTCAATGTTTTATTATTATTATGGGGAGAAATGCCCTTAAATCCTGCCCCAGAGGCAATGTGTTTCTTTCTTTCCTTTTGAAATAGTTGATTGACTCAATACTGTAGAAGAACTATAAAGTTAGAGCCTAATTTTGATATAATTACTAAATTCTCCAGAGAGTTAGATAATTTAAACAGAGTGGATATAGGCACAGATAGCAATCATGGGGTAACATATAGCAATAGCCGTGTGAGCATGCCATATGCTAAAATCCATATGAGTTATATTTTATAAGAGGCCCAAGAAAATATCCCAGCAACATAATAAGAAATTCCAGACAAAGTCAAGAAATATGTCTTTGACAGTTTTATATATATTAGCATAGTAGATTCCACGATGAAGCACACAGAGAAAACACCAATTTTTTTAATATAGAAATTTCTAGAATGAGAAATAAGCTATTATTTGTGATACCAGCACTGTACACACTTCTGGGAACAGCTAAATGAAATAGAATGAGTGTCCTGCAGCAAGATACTGCCAACAGCCAGACCCAAACCTTGGGGTTTCAAACCTGCCTTCTGTGCAGAGATTTGCATCTGCCCATTCGGTATTTGGAGCAGGGGCTGGCCGAATGTGAATCATACATAATACAAAGAGGTTTACTTCCCTTAGGCCTCCAGATTGTCGGGCAAGGCCAACCAAGCCAGCACGGCATTAAAATCCAAATAGTCATTGAACAATCTGCTGTGTAACAATTAGGTCCATTGCAGACCAGTCGAGGTCTCATTAGATGTGCCCTTGGTGGAAGAACAATGATGGACATGTGTGTTGCCATGGTGCCCAGCTGTGTCCCGCCTTCACAGGGGTGAAGCTGTGTATCTGTGAACTAATTCAGTGGTAGACATCTTCTGCTCAAGTTTCATAAGACTGGAATGAAGAGTGGATGCTCTTGCATCCCATGCTGATTATATACTCTGACTCCTCCAGTTTCCCAAGTGATCATTTCCCAACCCCAGAATGGATTTGGATTATTCTATTTGACACACCTGAGCAATATTTCCATGAAGTATATGCAGTTTTGATACGTGGGGCTTTAAAGAGAGAAAAGGGAATCTGCACCAAAGCTGTGCCCTTGGTATGAAAAGACCTGGGTTCCCACTACCAAAAAGCTCCCTTACCAAATTATATGGCAGCCTTTGGCAAATCACTGAATTAGCTGAGGCATCTGTTTCTTCTCCATAGTACAAAGTAGAACTGATTAAAACATGCATACGTATTTTATTTACTACCAGGAAAGAAAAACCACAACCATTTATACTTGTAATATGCTGTTGGTTATAAAATACATCCTGATTCCAAAAATGTTAATATGAAAGAAGAGTGTGCACCCTACCGTCAATGATAAACAATATAATTGAGGGGTAGTGGCTTAGCAAAACATACTTCTGTAAGTAGTCTTCTCTTGTTGCTCACTCTTTTCAAGAAATGTCTATTGGAACTGTTGGCTTCCTTTTCCTCTCTAGTTGCACTTAAGCCATTGAAAATAGCTGCAGAATAGAGAAGGGCAGGACTTTTAAGAAAAATGCCCCTGTGTTTGGTAGTTGCAGAGTGACTCTGAATCAATTAAGAATTTGAAAGTTAAATTCTTCACCTGCTCTAAACAAAACCTAAAGTCAGGTGTATGTAAAAGATCAGTTTTCACTCACTGTTCACCAACCAATTCTCAAAATTTTTGTCCCCATTGGGCCAGAATCTCTTCATTTCTCATTTGTTGATTGCCTCTTCCTTCCTCTCTTCTTTTTCTTTTCTTTTTCCTTTCTTCTCTTCTTCCTTCTCTTCACACATCAGTATTTATTAAGCACCTACTCTGTGTCAAGTTCTGTGCTAAGTATAGAATACAATCATACATACATAAACTAGGCACAGTATGACATAGTATACTATGGCACAGCATGTTTCAAAACTAAGAGACAGTCATCAGAAAGCAATTGCAATGCACTATAATAAACTCATCACATTTGAAAGATCGGAGAAAGCTTCCCCAGGACTCACACTGGAAAACTGAGTGCTCCGATGAACTGAATTTTTCTGGTTAACTGAAATAACCCTAAAACATCTGACTTACGCATTTTCTTTTTCTACTCATGTTTCCTCACCTTATTTTCCGCTTCTGTCCAGATTACCTTCACACCAGGCAAATCAGTAGCTTCATTTCCACACCACAGACTTTGTTCCCTGAACTCTGCACCTTTGCTCAGCTATCTCAGTTGCCTTCTCTCCACACTCTTCCATCTCATTATGTCTGACTTACACATCACCTACTATGCATCTCAGCATAGTTTCCTCAGGGAAAACCAGGACACAGAGGAGGTCAGCAACTAGTCTGAGGTGACACAGACAATAAGTGACCAAGCAAAACTCAAACAAGGCCAATTTGTTCCCAATACTCGTACTTTTTCCACTATCCACATAGACTCCTTCCTGATTTGAAGGACAAGTTCAAGTCCACCCGCCCTTATAAGGCTGCCTCTGACAGGTATGGTGTGTACAGATGTGCCCTGAGTCTTTCTGTTGTTTATTCCCTTCTGAACTACCTTATACACTGAGCCATTCACCAATTGTTTTTAAACATGCGTATATATTTCTTCAACTAACGTGTAAATAATTTGTGGACAGAAAGTGTACCTTATACTGAGGTTCAGAATTACGAGTGCCCACAGGCAGCGGAAGATTCTGTTTTGTCTTTGTAGCTTGGGAGATTGGGAGATTAGCTGCTTGAGGGAACCATGTTCCAGGTGAGGGACATTTTCGGTGATTCTGGATTACAAAAGTCTCAGAGGCACCAACCAGACCATTCTTGCTCTTAATTGCGTTGTCCTTACAGGCAGTGCCACGAACTTTGTGTCACTGGTAATAGAAAATAAACAAATATTAAAGCCTTAAAATGTTTCCTAAGCTCTACACTCCCTTCCTGAGCAGCCAGACAAGAATAATATTCCTCTTTTAATGCAAATCAAAAGCTATTGTGGATGTGAAATTAGATTTTTTCATTGAAATTTCTCAGGACATGAATTCTCAAGCGGATCAGCATTGACATGTATTATTGGGTTTTATTTTGTGCGGTACCTAAGCCAAACCCCACATCCTCAAGAGGCACTTAGAGAAGTGTGTTCACCCTAGCAGGCTGCCAATTGAACATTTAGGATGTTATTGCCTAACTTACTACCAGACAGTGGCAAAAACACGGGTGGAATTTGATTCTTTGTCATTATTTGCATGACATGTTTAGTACTTTTCTACCAAAGAGTTCCAGGCTCTGTGCAGAGAATATTTAACAAGCTACATTAACTTCTGGACATCTAAAATTATATAATCAAAAATAAAGGAAGCTCAGGAGAGTAAAGGAAAGGCTAAGGGTAAGACAATGGGAGATCTGATACAGAGCACAGAATCAAGTAAAAGCAAAGTCAGTCACTCAAGAGAGTAAGAATACGTTCTACCTTCCTGAATCTGAATGTACTCTACAAACAGTATAACTAAACTACTTAAAGAGTTACATGAGTGCCACGATCTTTAGGTTAGAGATCAATTTTTCTAACTTGATACGAGATTCCAGGGGACCCTCCATTTCTGCTGGTCCCACATCAGTGGATTCAACCAACCATGGATAAAAATGTTTAGGAAAAAAGATTTCATCTACCTAGGCTTGGTGGTGCATGTTTCTAATCCCACAGGAAGCTGAGGCAAGAGAATTGCCAAGAGTTTGAGGACAGTTTGGGCTACAAAATGAGTTCAACTACAGCCTGAGACCCTGTGTCAAGAAAACAAAAGAAAAGAAAAGATTGCTGAACTGAACATGTGCACTATTATTCTTATCATTCCATATGGTATAACAACTATTTTTGTAGCATTTACATTGTATTAGGTAGTCTGATAATCTATAGACTATTCGAAGTACACAAGAGGTTACGTGCAAATACTACACCAATTTATATAAAAGACTTAAATGTCCATGTCTTTGACATCCACAAGGGGTCCTAGAACCAGTCCTCAAGTTTCCACAAGATGACTGTATTTGGTCGAAGTAATAGGAGTGAAAAGTTTCTCCTTATGGTCACAAATGTGTGCAAAGTCAAAGGTGAGCACGAGAAATTCTTCACAAGAACTCAAGATAAATAGGCTCTCATCTAGTTGAACGGATAGAAGCCACCAGGCAGAGAATATAAACCTCTGAAACGTTTTTATTTGTATTCTAAGAATAAAAAGAACCCAGAGTGACTGTCTACAATCTCATGTACCTGAGAGTTTTACTTTGCAGTTTTCATCAGAATAAGCTTTTCTGTACAATATTTCCTTATCTTTGGTATTTTAATTAGCTCATTTCATATAGAGATAGTACACATATTCATACGTACATGCACACACACACACATACACACAATACCCAGAGGTCTGTTTAATGAAAAGCAGAGGATGATGAAATCAGAGTGCTGTGATTTTCAGGTAACTGATTTGGATGGTTTGGCTAAGCATACAGACACGAACATACACACACACATACACACACAAGCACATACACACAAAGCTATGACTCTGCATTAAATGTGCAGACCTAGTTTACGGGTTAGACATTTTTATTTATCACATTTTAATATGTATTCTGGATAGGGCTTAGGGACTATGTCAATTCTCAATATCCCCAGTGCTCTAACTGCAGCCATGTAAGGCTGCACCAGTTCAGAAAGATCTCTTTAATCACATGCAATTCTTATTACTAGTATGTACTCTTTCCAAGAAAATGCCAGAGAAAAGAGACAACTTGAAGAGATTTGGCAAGACTTCCCTGGTCATTTGCAAGAGATAAACATTTCCTTTACCTCATTAATTCACATCTTTTGGCATAGAGAACATGCATTATCCTTGCAGTTTATCAGCAGCCTCAAAAAATCCTGGAAATTTTGTGAAAAAGCTTAATGGCTCAGGCTATAAATGGCAAGCAAAAATCCTCCCAGCTGGCTTCTGCAACTTGCTAGAGCCACTCGTGGCCTATTGCTTTCCAGATGAAAATCAAGCTGGAAGATAAAATGGGAAACGCATCACAAAATGCCATGCAATCTCTAGATATATTTGGGAGCAGCTTAATTTTCATTTTTCTAGGCTTTAGATGTTCATACAATGTTCATTTGTGAATGGAAAACCAAGCTTGCATGATAAATCCTAGACATTTTATCTCAAAGGATATTATGCCTCGTGTCCACTTTTTAACCATTCGTGTATCCTTTCAACAAATGTATGTAGATATTTAGTATGTACCCTTCATGTTTTGGAAGATATAGAGAAGAATAAGTTCATGAAATGTCCCCAAAGGGCTTAACAATATACAGAAAAAAAATCTGGTTGTGATCAAAGACAAACAACTTTTACTAACAAAATAATCCTCTCTAGTCAACTTTTAACCTTCTTCTTTATCCCCCTTTTCCCTATCTAGTTCTCCTTTCTTTTGAACACTATCTCTTTTTTTTTTTAACATAACATCTATTATATCCCTTTGTCTTTATTTATACTTACGGTTTCTCACATCAGAGAAACAATTCGATGTGTACTGATAAGTATCTGATTTATTTCACTTAATAGTATGTTCTCAAGGAACATCCATTTACATACAAATGACTCTAGTTTATCCTTTTTATGGCAGTGTAGTACTCCATTGTGTAGAAAAACCACCTCTTCTTTGTCCATCACCGAGTGGGAGAAAATTTTTGCCAGCTGTCCCTCAGACAAAGGTCTAACATCCAGAATATATAAAGAACTCAAAAAATCAAACCCCGCAAATTTAAAGACCCTACCCAAAAATGGGCATCTGAAATGAATAAACATTTCTCAGATGAAGAAATAAAAATAGCAAATAAATATATGAAAAAATGTTCAACATCATTGGTCATTCGAGAGATGCAGATCAAAACAACACTAAGATACCATCTCACTCCAGAAAGAATAGCTATTATCAAGAAATCAACCAATAACAAGTGCTGGCGGGGCTGTGGG
>PVJO010008965.1:0-26935 GCA_004026905.1 Hystrix cristata | reverse complement strand
TGGTATCTTTCCAGAAGAATTAAAATCTCCAGTCAACTTTTAAAACCTAGATTGAGAAACAGTTTTGAGTTAGATTTCATCTGTGGGTTAATGAATTTAACTCACAAGGGAAATTGCACTTATCCATTTTTAAATGAACTATAATTTACCATTTTGCCTGTAAGTCTATCTAAATGGAGATAAGAAAGAACGACTAGTGCAACCATGAGTTTTCTGTCTTATCTGTATATTAGGGGATATGTAGAAAGTATTAGAAGAATAAGCCTGAAGAAATATGGCATTTCCATTTTGTAAAGAAGTCTTAAAAGCAAGGCTCTGATTGGGTTTAGTTCAATAGGCAATAGCTACTGCTGAAAGTTTTTTAATAGAGCCAAAATTTAAAAAATAATCTTTCCCAGCACCAAAAAAAAAAAAAAAATCTTTCATCAGTAAATTTATCCACATTTGCACTAATTATGAGCAAGCAATTAAAAGCTAGAGCAGCCAGTTAGGAAGATTCTACTGTATTCTTAATAAACAGTAATAAAGGCCTGTGATGGTTAAACCTAATTGCTGACTTGATTGGCTTGGAATCTATGTAGAACTAGTAAAGCACACTTCTGTGTGTGTCTGCGATGGTCACAGAGGTGATCCTGGGTAATATATCCCATCCCTGGACCCTTTCTCCCTGGCATTATTTCCCTGCTGTGCATTCCAGCTGCAATGTAGCAAGCATCTCTGCTCCCCCAGACCCTTCTGCCATGATGTTCTTACCATAGAGCCATCTGACCATTGACTAAACTTCTGGAACTGTGAGCCAAAATAAGTATTTTCTCCACTAAGTTGATATCCTGGGGTATTTGATCACAATGATGACAAAGGTGACTAATACAAGGCCTGAACTAAAGCAGTAACCAGGCAAGAAAAAAGTGAGTTTAGTTTTGATCATTTTAAATTCGAATTTAAGTCAATAGTCATCTTTCAAGTGAAGATATGTAAGCAAATGCTTAGAATGCAAGTCTACAATGAATCATTGTTGTGATATAAAGTTTGGACACACTTTCAGAGAATGGTTTTTGTTGATCCTTAAGAGTAGGTGTGATCATTTGGGGAAAACTATAGCTAGGAGAAGAAACAAGAAGGACCAAGAAGAGAGAGTTTCTTCATTTGGGGAGAAGGAAGAAACCCAAAGGGCACCTTTTGACAGTAGCCACAAGAGTTCCAGAAGGGCAAGGAGCATGTGCCATCCAAATCACCTGAAATATTAAGGTGTGGTGGCCGGGTTACATCAGACAGCAGAAAGAGAAAGAAGGTGGAAAACCAGGATGGGGTCACTGGAGTCACAGACTGTGAGAGCTCTGTGATTAAGCGAGATGAATTTGAGTAGAATTTTGAGACTGGAAACCAGATTCCAATGAGGTGTTGATGGCAGATAAAGAGCAGGGTGCTTTTCAGCAGGCAAAAGGAAAGAGGTGATATCAGGAGCAAGGAACCAGGAAGACTTATCCATTTGTCTTTTTACTCTCTCTCTCTCTTTTTTTTTTTTTTCAGTTAATGGGAACTCAAATGTGTTTGTCAGATGGAGGGAAGTAGTTCCAGCAGCTTCAGAGAACACACCAAGGTAAAATTTAAAGAAATTAACTTTTAGGGCAAGGTCCTAGGAGGAGCAGGAGAGAATGAGATAGGGAAGCCCAGTGAAGATGCAGAGGGATGTCCCCTCCCCTGGGATTAGAAGAACAGAGCAGGAAACAGATAAAGACACTTGGAAATACTCAAGAGGAAAAAGCTCCCTTACTCACTTGGCAGAGCTGGCTGCAATAGCACTGTGGTCAGGGGATGATGGCTCACAGAACATGAGATAGCTTCAGTTCAGCATTCAGCAGACTGTGTGCGGGAGCTCAAAAGAGAGAAGGAAAAGTCCTGCCAAGCATCAGCGAAGGCTTGTTACAGACAATGGGTTTGTCGCACATTTTCATTTAAAGTTTGTTGCGCTTTCACTCACTCTGTGGATTGTCAGTCGCTTGCGAACAAGAGAGAAAAAAACCCAAAGCAACTAGCCAGAACCATGGGCTGCTGCATGCTGGTAATTTCCAGTGTCTTCGTAGCCGGTGGCAACAGCAGAAGATCAGTGGGTCAGAGAGATCAAAAATGACAGCGAGAATGTGGATGAAATTCTCAGCATTGAGGTCCCCCTAGGTAAGGAGGTGAGGGAGAACTAAAGCACAGAACCAGATGGCCAGACAGTGTCTCTGAACAACAGCAGTGGGAGAGATAGGTGCACACAAAGTCAAGTTCTGCAGTTCAGGAGAAATTTCTCCTTCCTTATGAGGGAGACCCACTCCTATACCCTGGCTAATCCAAGGGAGCATTCCCTCATTCCTCTAAGATAGCTCAAGAGGATACATCCTTTCAAGCTTCTGAGTTGCTCACTAAACACTGATTTTTGCTCTACCAAGATGGTACCAGCAAAAACTCCGTCCTGTTACTTCAGAGGCAAAGTTCTGTGGGACACTATGAGACAGACCCTAAACATACTTCTGAAAAGGATTTTAGACCCAGGACGCTTTTCGTGTTCTCTTTGTACTTGCAGCATTTTCCATATTATTATCCCTTCGGGTATGAAGGCTGTAATACATACTGCAATGAGATCAATCTTCTGCCAGTAAAGAAGTGACTTATTTCATTAATTTTGAGTTCTTTTTCAGCTGAACAAACATTAAATTCAGGAGGATATGTAGCTGCATGGTGCACATGCAAAAAGCTTTTTAGAACATCAGAGTCACAGTTGTTTACTCTAACATTAACAAGATAATATAGCCGAGTAGAATTAACCCATTTAGAGATGTATTTCTTCCCAAGGGAAACTAAAAAGTCCTTCCTCACAAGCCGATTTCACTTCCCCCGCACAATTAGACACTGGGGATGAGGAAGCATGTTACAGCACTTATTGCTATGAACAGCAGAGCCTTCAAATAAATCCAATTACCACTTGGATAACTAAAGAAATGTGTTTTAGGGCACATAACCTACTTTGTAGAAAAAGTTTTTGCATGTACAGGATGCTATAAAAGGGTGAGATTTATCCTGCTCCACCTTCCCCCCCCCACCATCACATGGAGCTGTCTGGCCTTCGGCAGGACACTCTCTTGGGATGAGGATGGCTGTCTTCTAAAGGCAACCTTCAGGACATGGCATGGATCAGAGGCAAGAGCGGAAATTGTGTAAAGAGCCCAGAAGCCAGTGGGGTTCATTCTCCTGTCTCGCGGCCATGGGTAATGACTGATCATAGGACCGGAGGAAGTAGTTATAGCCCAGAAACTGCTGATGACAGTTTTCTGATTACTGCATAAGAATTTTGGAGAAGGAAAATTGCTTGGAAATACTTCAAAAGATAAACCAACAGTCTCTTACTGTCCCTGAAGTGTGACCAACTGCATTACAGAGTTCAAATGACAAAGACTTTCACAGTCTAGTGGGTCAGTTGCTGTTTCCCAATAAGTACTACCTAGTCTGACCCCCAACTTGGATCAGGCTGTTCTGATCGTGGAAAAGGGACTCCTACACGATTTCAGTGTTGAGCGTGGATCTCAGGATTCCCAAAGTGCCGCCCTCAACAGCTCCATCTCTCAGGCCTCAGGTCCCTTCTGAAAGCTTTGTGTCACCTATTGTTTGCACTCGTGTCTCAGGTTTCTTCCATAGAGCGCCATAATGTTGATGGTCTCAGTGTACCTCACCTGACTAATCGGATTGCTGTTGTCGAGTGGCACACACTTCAACCCATGCCTGTAAATGCTGAATACTGCCTTGATCATCACCAAGTAGAGCATGAAAACTCCTTTCACTTGAGGAGCATGTTTATATAAATGCCCACAGTGTGCTAAGTGTCCTCCTTGGCACAAGGACAGATCCAGCCAATCTCAGACCTCCTGTAATATGAAACGTGACAACATGGGAGCTGAAGAGCTACATGAACTCTTCTGCTGTTTATGGCCCTGGCTTCTTTTATTGATCTGGATAGAAATTGTGAATCCACGAAGTACAGCTCTCCTGGCAGCCCTGATGCCACAAGACGACACCAGATAATGCTGGACTCAAAGCTGAGCCAGCTGCCGCCGCAGGTCAGCTCCACCAGGTGCTGGACTTCTTTGGCTGCCAGTCTCTGGAGCTCTTGAGTGTCCACAGCTCTTAGTGTTTATTGCTCTTTCTTTTGAAATGACTGACTCTGTCCACACTGTGAGGCCAAGAATCCCAAGTAGATTTATAGGACTTTCGGAGCCCACGCTATTTGGGAAATACATCACAAGCAGATGCACAAGCACCAGGCCAGTGTTTACTGTAACAGGGCCTGTGCTGCAGCAATGGGGGCCAAACACAGGAGGAAGGCTGGACTGAAACCCTAAAAGTAACTGGTGAGTGCCATTTATATAGCAGCTACAAGCCTGTTTCAGTAAAGAGCAGGGCTGAAACTTGTTGTGAATGTTGGGTATGTAAATTAAAAGCCCAGATTCTTCCCTTCCAGATTTCTCTTTTTTTTTTTTTTTTTTTTTTTTTTTTTTTTTTTTTTTTTTTGAGACAGGCCCTCGCCACGTAGTTCAGCCTGGCCTTGAACTCACTATGCAGCTCAGGCTGGCTTTGAACCAACGGCAATTCTCCTGCCACAGCCTCCTGAGGCCTCAGGCTCCTAGTGTTGGAATTACAAGCATGCTCCACAACACCAGGCTCCTCCTTTCCTAATTTTAGCCACTTAGACATGGCGCCTTCCTTCTTCAAAAAGTCAACAGTATTGGCTGAAGCGGTGTAGGTAGGAGAGAGGAACCGCTCTGACAATCTGGCTGCATTCATTTTGGAGTGGAGAAAGGTGATTTGATGAGGGCAAGGGGAGCAAGTGAAGCAAAAAGAAGGGGTATAGCTGCTGACCAGGCCACCTCCCTCTGGGTGGCACAGGAAAAATAAGATAGACACTTCCCATCTGTCGCACAGTTTCCTGCTCTATGTTCCCAGTGGTGAGAAGCCCATTGCTGGCCTGGTGACTCTGTGAGAAACAGAACACAGAAGTGTGGCACAGCAAGAGTTTCCTTTCTGCAAAGAAGGTGCATTGTTGGTGTGGCATAAACTGAAGTTAACTCTTGGTTCCGGACTTTTCTCACATTGCAGCGCGTTGGCCACCAACCCTGAGCATGTCCATGGCTATGGGACTTGTCTATGTGTTCACGTCCTCACTCATGCATCCGCCCTCTGTTCCAGTCATCATCATCCACAGCAACTCAGAAACGAGATTTGTTTGGGGTTCTCATCCAGCTCAAGGGACCTGCCATCCTGGAGATTAGGAAGGTTCCCTTCTAACCCTCTACGGCAGTGGTGGCCGAACTTCCGGTATACACGCCACAGTGGGCACACAGAGCCCTTTCTGTTGGCATGCGAGCCAAGTCACCCCAGCATCGTCCCACCAGCCCAGCCGAGCATTGGACATTCAGGGTGAATTGCAGCACTGGCACTTTGCAATAAATGAGTGAGTTTGGGCACTTAGTCTCTAAAAGGTTCGCCATCCCTGCTCTATGATCTTCACCCTTGATCCTAGAAACCTGATGGTTGTGCTTCCAGGCACCAGATAGCATATACTGACCACAGAGGTTCAAGCCCAGAGAAAATATGACAACAGTGTAGACAGCACCAAATTTTATTCTAAAGACCCCTGATCCTTCACATGCGGCCCTCCTGAAAGCTATCTGACCATGTGTTTTAAGCATCCTTAGAAATTCCTAACAGAATGAAACCACCAGAGCGCTTGTAAAACAGAAATCTTTGCAAAACTAGAGGAGACGTTCCTTTTATCTCAGCTTGCTAACAGACATCAAACACAAGTAAGTACCATTCTCTTAGGTATTCCTTCTCAGATTTTATTTTTAATGAAACATTTGGTGTCAAAACATACTTCCAAAGTCTCAGACCCCAAAACAGCAATTGCTGTTTTAAAAGGTTAAGCTTTTCGTCTCAAATACCTAAAAACTTTAGACCTCACATGGCATTAACCAGGCTTCAAAGTTTTCTAAAATAAATCTTAAGGGCTTTTTATGTTTTATTTTGAATTCTGTGTTGACTTGGAAACAGTGGAGAATTTCTGTGCCTCTCATATTTCCTGAGGACTAGTTCTCAAGGCCAGAGAGGTCTCCGTAAGCAAGAACAAAAAAGGGAAAAACAGAACTACATGACCCACTAGCTGTACAATTCAATCTATTTTTTGTTCAGTGGGATTTCTCAGGTTCCGTCTTTCTCAGGCAGCCCCTGAAGTGAAGCTGCCCCTAGCCATCAGGTAACAGTACCTTCAGCCTGTGATCCAGAAGGTTCCATTCTGGTGGTCCTCACTCACAAGGGAGGCATTGAAGACCTCCTCATATCAGTCTCTCACTTATAAATTACACTTGAATTACTTGGGACTCCAGAATTCCCCACCCAGACGGCCCAACCCTATTCTTGCAGCCATATCCTGTGCCCTGCCCTGAGATTTGCCCAACTAAAAATGCCTAATTAGAAGAATCACTCTTGAAGTAGGGTAGCTACTTTTAGGCGACAGGAATTTACTTAGAAGTCATCTCTGTTCATTTTCATATAGTTGATGAAATTTCAAAGGTTGGGAGGGAGGACCGTGAGGATCATTCACTATTTTCCATCATTTTATGGTCTAGCCCTGTGAGTAAAAGCAGGGGCCAGGCCTTGGTTATTGCCTCAGCTCAGCAATAAGTCCATGGCCCCTTTTCTGAAACTCTTACGGCAAGACATGTTTTGAAGTTTAGAACTGGGGGGCATGTTAGAAAAGTAATAGAGCATATAATAACATGTAAGAGTGCAGGAGAGGGCAGCACCCCATAATCAAACAAAACAATATCTCTGCAAGAAACACACTAACATATACATTGTTACTGCCTAAAATATATCCCCTCAAAATCCATATTCGAATCACTAACCTCTAGTATCTCTGCATATGACTGTATTTGGAAATTCATCATTAAAGAGATAAAGGACCCTAAATTAAATAAAACTGAGGCTTTAAGATGTGCTCTAGCTTAATGGGACAGGCATCCTTATAAGAAGAGAAAACTAGGACCCAGACAGACGAGAGAGAAAAATCATATAAAAATATAGGGAGAATTAGACAGCTATAAGCCTAAGAGAGAAGTCTTGGAAGACACCAACCACACCAACATTTTGATCTTTAACTTCAGCCTCCAGAATTGTGAGAACACAAATGTTCCACTGTTTGACCTTCCCAGTCTGTGGTACTTTGTCCTGGCAGCCCTAGAAAACGAATACATTCCTAAGTAACATGATAAATAATCTCATGTCAGTTCAGGTCAGGTTCTACCCCAAAATGAGTTAGGAAGAAAACTTGCTGTTTTAAGAGGGTTTTTTGGCTTTCAGAAGGGAATTGAGTACACTCTGTACAGTGTGGTTCCACAGACAACTTGCAACCCTCCCGGAAGCCTGGAGTCAAACCTCTTCCAAGAACACCATTGGTCCTGGGAGCTCCTTCTGTCCTGCGGAAGTTCCTTGACAGACCAGCTTCCCATGTTTCCAGGGTGCCCTGTTAATAGGCTTCTGATGAATGCAAAGCAGCCCAGGGAAAGAATTCCTGTATCCCTGCAAGGAAGTCCTGAATTGGCCTCTCTTCAGGGCCTCTAAATTAGCTCAATGCTTCAGATTCTTTGAATTCTGTAGCCTTACTGCTTCAGCACCACTTGGGTAGCTGGCATTCTCGTTCTTGCTACGCTGCTAGCATTTGGATTTGATTTCCACAGGGAATCGCAAGAAGGGGGATCACCTCAGTCTTTCTACCAGGTAATAAGGCACATAGGTATGTGTATATGAGAAAAATAAAGCAGTATTAAATAGTTTTATTTAACACTAGCTATTTTACCTTCATTTTGCCCAAAATCTTGATCAGGGCAAGCAGCCAGATGCAAAATTTGACAGTTTAATACTTACTAGTAAAGAAAAGCTTAGCTACTAAACTTTTTAAGGAAATCATTTTTAGTCCTAGAATTCTTTCTTTAGGAACTGTTGGCTTTGTTTCTTGCATTTTTGGGTTCTAAACTGAATGATCAGCCCAGAAAATTCTACCTTATAAATTCTTCATCGAGCCATTAATCACTAATGCTTCCTCAAGCGAGACACTCTTCTAACCGTGTTTGATATAACTCAATAATCAGGAGTCTGTTGTTAAGAACTTTTTATGGACAAGGATACACAGACATGCAGAGGTACAGTACATTGCCCAAGATCCCACCCTAAATAGTGGGAGACCCAGGACTTGAACCCAAGCAGCCTGAGCAGAGCCCACTCCAGGATCTTAACAGATTACCCTGCATCAACTCATATCCACTGTTTCTGTAGGCAAACATAGAGAGCCACATGCATGATCCCAATGAGGAATATTACTTTCAGTATATATGTACAGACCTTTCAAATGCCCTATTTTGTTCTTAAATTTTGTCAGTAATGTGGCTCTTAGAAAGTACATTGGACTAAATAAAATCAAAGATCATAGCTCCTGTATCCTTTCCTTTGTAGACGTTGTAGTACTCGTGTTTCCTCCCTCTAAATACAGGCATATGCAGCCTTTCCTTCTACGATACACATTTCTTGAGAACGTGATGCCTCTGAGGCATCTTTGCCGCTGCACCTTGCCTAATACAGAGTTAGAATGCAGTAAATGCAGTATTTGCTGAAGAAATGAGTAAATGTATTAATATTGAAATAATAGACTATATGTGACCCACAAATTGTATTGAAGAAAACTTGAGTACATATGTGAACAGGCTGGAGTGGACTTGATGAGATAAAGAAAGCATTTAGGCAGAAATAACTTTTGAGTTGGTTATAAATAAAATGATGGGTTTGGATCAGTGTGAAGAATGGATAGTGTTCTAGGGGAGAAGAATGAAATCATTGGAAAAAGCATGAGTACAATCCTCTGAGGATGTAGCCTTGTATTTATTAAAAATGTTCACTCGCTCCCCATGGGCAAACAGAAAACTGCATCCTAACACCTTTGGGTTGAAGCAGAACACTATGGTGTAGGGTCGGGAATAATAAGTTACTACTCTGCACTAAAAAAAAAAAGTACACAGAACATTCAGTACGTTTTTAGGACAGAAAGAAACATATTTAAAATATGGAATGTAAGCATTATTAAGCAATTCCAGGAAAAGACATCAAACCTGCTATGTTCATTTACTCTATTAGTAACTAGAATAATGCACGAGTAGTTCTAGGTGCAACACTAGAACCCACTCAGGTGCGAACAAATATCTGCTTGCCCAGACCAGTTCATCAGAAACCTATTCATTTATATAATTAACAAATATTTGTTGAATTCCCAAAGCAAGCAAGGCATTGTGCTAAGCCATTTAAGAAATGCTTGCAAGAGTAAGATCCTTGTCCTCACGGAAATGACACTTTGGAAGATCAGAGTTGTGTGCATATATAGAAAATTAAAAATTTATATAATCTAAGTAAACCACTTAGAAATGACTTCAGAGAATAGCTCAATAAGCACTCAACCAGAGAGCTTCATGGACAAAACGGCATTCAGCCTAGCGTTTTATGGAGCACATGGCTACACAGGGATTGTAAAAAGACATTCCAGATCAATAGCAGGGCGTAAATGAAAATACATGGTGCCATACAGTGATTTTCCTGAAGCAGCAATCTATTTCCAAATTCTAGATTCACTGGGATGGAAGGTAAAAATGGCAAATGAAAAACAAAACAAAGAAAAAACAATAGGCTGAGTATAGATTTATAAGGGATTTGTCCGCTAGTCCCAGGACCTGTTTAATGCTCAATATTTTTCCAACATCTCAGGCAGAAATAAAGATTTTCCCATGACTAGAATTTACCTGTGATATTGAAAACAGCTGTTTGGTTTCTCTTGAGTAACTTTCTGATTTATTACCGCGAAGTACGGATGTTTTCATTTTTAAAATTCAAAACCACACAACATAATATATCATAGTATATTCCTCAAAGATTTTGATATTATCTTTAAGATATTCAAAAGCAATGACATTCCATTTAGCCGTAATAAGTTAATTTATTCTGTAGTTAGCATAATCTTGCAGCATTTACACCAGCAAAAACAGAATCTGTAAAGTCCGTATGTGAAGGTTAGAGTATTAGCCATAATTTACATTTCCAGCATATGGTCACAGTAATGAAACCCTTTAGGATTATTAAATTGCATTTTGTACTGTGTATTTATTACTTGGCATTTCTTATTTATGATTCCTTGAAAGACGAAACTAAGTGAAATAAAACACAAACGAAACTTTCCCTAGAATAATGAGGCCCTATTCACTCCTTAGCCAAATACAGTTTTACTAGGGTTTAAATGACTGAGTTGGTTTGATTCTTGGGAGCAATGCTTTTTACTTTACCTATTTTGAAGATCAACCTTTCTTAAGCAAATTAATTTAGCATAAAGAAAACATTGTATGTAGGTCTTGGACTTACACTACATTATTTAAATATCTAATGGATAAACTTTTATTTGACATGAAATCAGAAGAAGCAAATGAGGTCAAGCTTTCTGATAGTCATTAACGAAGACACTAAGGCCAGCCGACTTGTTGGTCCGTTGTTACCTGAGTCATTCTGAATGGCCCTTGCTGAAGTCAGAACGAGGTTCCAAAGAAAGGAAACAAGCCTTCCGGCCACATGACCAAATGGCTACTATCCTCTGCCTGCAAAAGTTAATAGAATCTCCATCACCCAATCTCTTTTCTACTCTCAGAAAAACTTCCCCCCTCAAAGTGGAACACTTTCTTTAAAGTGTTTCATTTATTGATGCCATGACTGTCTCAAAGAAAACAAATGTATGATCCTCCATGCATAAGGTCCAACTAAATCATCGCTTCTCTAATGTGTTTCCACTAGACACATCATCCTGGAACAGAAGAAGGACAAAGGAAACACCTTATTCGACTCATCTAGTTGTTCCTCCTACAGATAAGACCTTGGAGTATGCTACACTTCTCCACCCTCACACCCTGTATGGTTTCCCTGTGCTACAGTTACATCCACAAGACTGGAGTAGGCCCCGGAGTCTACATGCTGAGGGTTGCACCTTTGCTGCATCATTACCAGCCTTATTTTCAGGGGCATAATTTTTAAACTTCACTATACCTCAGATTTCCTACCTAACAGAATAAAATGAACATAATATCTACTGCAAATGCCTGTCATGGTAATATGGGGAAGTAGGTAGAACGTGTTCAAATGGGAAGGGGAACCAGGGAGAAGGGAGGGGAAAAGGAAGGAACATGGAAAAGGAAAAAAAAGAGAATGGAAGGAAAAAATGGAAACAAAGCTTTCGTAAATAGAAGGGGAAGAAGGGTTTAAGGGAGGGGAGGGGAATGGGAAAAAAAGAATTAAGACATATCATGTACAGGTACAAATTCCCTACGATGAATGTGATCAATATGTATAACAAATATGTACAAATGAGAAAATAAAGTTTAAAAAAGTAAGATAATTTGTATGGCGGCACAGTAAATGTGAACGATTTGTCTTGCTGTTTTTTATGGCCCTGCTGCCCATTCAAGCACTAACCATGCAGTTAAGTCAGTTAGAAATCTGGTTATTTGATCTGATATGTCCAGTCAAAACTGTCCTTTCCCTATGGTCACCAGCCTTGGATCAGGTTTTTGCTCCATAAATTCCCCATTTTCCTTCTTAAAAGAAAGGGATAAAACCCAGGTGCATCCCATCCAGCTTTGCAGGCTTTCTTACTCGGCATTAGATGGACACCGTGACTGACTTAGAAAAGACTTCTGAAAAGGAAGTCAGAAAATGAGACCCACAGAAGTGACTGAAAACCCCACAAGTGCCCCAAGTCCGACCCTTCAGGCAGCTGATGGTCACCATTGCAATTACCAGCAGGAATCTTGAGCAAGTTAACCTCCTCTGACCTCAGTTTTTCCATCTCCAAGTGCTGATAATCATAATAATCCTACCAACGTTCAAGGGTTGTCAGGGTTCTAAAAGAGGTCAGTGTGTGTAAGTATTCACAAGAGTACCCAGCAAGAATTTTTAGAATCCAAAACATGTAAAATGTTAGTTCTGATTAGCTGTTATCTTCATCATAAAACATAATCATACTTAAACTTGGAAATTAGTTGTGGGTTTGAATTCCAGCAACCCATTTCTAAACTGTACTTTTAAAATGATGAAGAGGATGATAATTTACATTTATTATTATTACTTACCAGATACTTTATGTACATTATTTCATTTGTATCTCACAACCCTAATATAATGTGTTTATCCCATCCACTTCACAAGTGAAGCAACTAACATTTAAGGGGGTTTGTAATTATCAAACAGCACAGTTTAGTAGCAAAATCAAGACTCTTTCCTTGTGACCTTGACCACACTTCCCTGCTACCTCTTGATGTTACATATCTACCTTACAAGGATAGGAGGGTCAAAAACACCCTAAGTGGTCAAGAAAGTAGCTACTGTGATAAAGGTGCAAGTCATAACGCACTTTATACGAACTATGAGATTTTCTCCTGTGCAGTGAGTGTAGGAAGCAGAGGGATTAAACTGTTAAAGCATGCTACAGGAATCAAGGAAGAAACATTCACTCCTCAGTCTTTTATAGACCTACGCCAGGGCCAGCGTAAAGTGGCAAGGCCTCTATAAAAAGATCTCAAAAATATTTAAGGTTAAACCTCTAACAAAAATGCCTTCGTGGCCCCTGTAAACACAATCTAAAATGTCTTTTTCACGCTCAGAATTGTTGCTGACACTACTCCGATGGAAACGTAAGGCAGACTCAGATATGCTCTGGAAAGCGCTTCTCCCTGGAACACATCCCTGCGGTACATATTTGCCTTGCCCTGTTTTCAACACTGCTGAAAGGTTTTGCTTGCCCTCAGGTCAGGGCAGGAGAGACAGGGAGGCCACGAGGCGACTGCAGGGAAAACATGCCCTGGGGAAGCATGCTCCATCTTTCTCGAACTTCTGTCTGAGGATCGATGAGTGAATGAAATGGCTCCAGCCCTCCTTTTTGTAAAGAGGATGGATTTGTGGCACCAAGGGGCATATATGAGAAACAATTTTGTTTTGCCTCAGGGTGTGGATAATAAATAAATGGAATTTTAGAGGTCTTATAAACATGGGAAAATGGAAAGAAAAAAAAACACTAAATAGAAAAACCAGAGAAACAGAGACGAGGGAGGGAGGAATGGAAAGAAAAAGAAAGGAAAACAAGATTAATGCGAAAGAACTAAATTGAAAGGGAAGTTTGCTTAAGTTTTGCCAATGATTTGACCATCTCTTTATCTCCCCATGAAAACTTGTAGTATTTGCACTACCGCCATTGTTGTGGGTCTGAGCTTCATACTTTCAAAAAGGTAAAGGTCACAGAGAATGTTCTGTGACCAGCCTCAGTTCAGCCCATAGGCTGGTGGGCAGTGGGGCAGGTGCTAGGGTATAAGTCCCTAAAGTTCTTCTGACTGTTTGTTTTATAAAAAAGAGTGAAAGAAAATAAATGCCAACATATTTCCAGTACTGCAAACTGGCTTTAGCAGCTAGCAGATTCTTTCTGGTGTACGTCTTCCTCAAGAGGGAACAAAAAGAGCAAGTGTCGGACCAAATTTAGCTTCTTGACTTACAATTCGGTTTTTACCACCACGCATAACTTGAAAATATTTTTGTAAATTGAAAATATTGTCAGTTGAAGTGCATTTAATGCATCTAGTCTATCAAATGTCACTGCTTAGCAACACAGTACCCTGTAGAGTGCCGGTCGTTTATTTGCATGACCACATGGATGCCTGTGAGCTGCAGCTCACTGTGGCTACCCACCATCACAAGACTATTATACTTGCTAGGAAATTACTAAAATTCAAAGTATGGTTTCTATTGCGTGTATATCACTTAAGCAGCATAGTAAAGTCAAAAATCATAAGTAGTATTGTATGTCAGGGACCATCTGTGCTTCCAGACAATTATGTGTTAGATTTCTACAACTGGAACAAAATATCTAAAATAAACAGTTTATAAGATGGAAAAGCATATTTCAGCTCACAGTCTCGCAGGTTTCAGTCCATTGTCAATTGTCTCTATTGCTTTTTGGCCTGTGGTAAGGCAGAACATCAGGGTGTATGTGGTAGAGCAAAACTGTTCACCTCACGGCAGCCAGGAAGCAAAAAAAGAGATGAAGGATCAAAATCCCAATGTCCTCTTTGCAGGTATATCCCCAATGACCTAACTTCCTTCCACAAAGCCCTACCTCCTAAAGTTCCACTGCCACCACCACAGGCTGCTGACCAAACCGTTGGCATATGGGCCTTTGGGGGACACTGAAGATGGAAAATGTAACAAATTATTACCAAGTGACCATGGAAACCATTGTAAAACCTGCTTTAGAAAGCTTGGCCTTGTCCTAGCTCTGTGTCCCTAAGAATCTCCAAATAGAATTTAGAGTCTTTATGAACCACAACATGTACTAATAAAATAAATAAATAAAAAATTTTCAATTCTTTGAGGGAACTAGACATAGACATAGACAAAATGAAGTGAGAAAAACAAGTTTTGAATTTGCAAAGAATAAGATTATTTTTAATGTTTTAAAACTCCCATCCTATTTTTTCAGTGACTAGCAATTGGTGATTTGTTTAGAAAAAATAAATTTGAATCTTCTTCCCATGATTCCCTGAATTAATTTCCAGATGACTGGCAATATGCATGAAAATACATCATGCATAAATTCTTTAATCTGCTATTTTCTCTTTTACACATTTATTTTAGTGAAATATTACATACAGGAAATATACCTATGCACAAATGATGCACAATAATGCCCCAAAATATCAGTAGGTTAGCTGAAATTTAGAAAAAGCTAAAGGTCACCAACAGGGAACTAACCAAGCTGGTTAGAGTAATCCATAAAGAAATATCCACCAAACATATTTATACACATCACGCTTGTCATGGGATGATGGCCACAATATGCTGAAGTTTTATAAAAGACAAGAGGAAGAAAAACAATAGTTTGGTCATGTGAATATAAAACCATAAACATGTGTGCATACAGTGTGAAAGAAAGTTCACCCACGTGTCAAGAGTGACTGCCTCTAAATGATGGGATTCACAATAAATGTTTACCTTTATTTGTGCACTGTTAGAAATTCTGTGACTATTTATGATGAAACTCAATAGTTTACAAGAGTCACTGAGCCGCTAAGAGAGCAGTATTACAAGTGTGGCAGCTGATAGGGCTTTTATGGGGATTTATACTCTTTGAAACATAAATCGACTCATGTCACACACCTGCTCCAGACACTTTAATGGCCGCCAATAAAATCCAAATTTTTAATACGGTCTGGTCTATGACTTCATGGTCTCATCCTCTGTCCTTCACCCCCTTGGTCCCTATCAACTCACTATGCTTCCACCACTCTGGACTGCTGTCCCTCAATGCCGTGGGCACTCTACCCTTGCTCTCTAACACAGCACTGCCGTTCCTTCTGCTGGGAGGACCTTGTGGTCTACCTCACAGCTCCTCCTTGTAATTCAGAAGCAGGCAGGACATCAGCTCCTTAAGGAGGCCTTCTTTGACTCACAAGCCAGATTAATCTCCATCACACTCGCTCAGAAACAAGTACTTCCCACAGAGACTTTCATCACCAGGCTTGATTCCGTATTTGCTAGTGTGTCTCTGTAAAGTCAAATTTCCGCTGGACCATTAGCTCCGGGTGAGGTGTAATCCCCCCACCTACCCGGTATCTGCCCAGTTCAATAGAGACTCAATACATCCCTGTTGAGTGAATAAATAGAAATTGAATAATAGGAAAAAATGGAACAGGTGATGTGAAATTTCAAAACAAAAACTAACAACTAGCATCTCTTGAGACATTATAATGAAGTATTTTTACTATCTTTATTCATTTATTTCTGATTAAATTCTTTGTGCTAGATTACCCATAGTCTGTGAAAAGGTGAAAAAAGATTGACAAAACAAAGTTCTTTAAAATACACACCTAATAAAAATGTTGATGCCATTCCCCAAACCAAGGTTTCAACTCTACAACCAGACTCCATTGGCCGGTGGCAGACAGGAAAGGACAAGGCTTCCTGCAGCCCACACGGTGCAGCGCCAGAGGGAGGGCCAGGCTTGTATTCACAGCCACCCACATGCTTTACAGTAGAGGCTCCAGGCTTTCCCAACTAGATTTTCAAGTGACTAATCAACAAGAAACTTGAGAAAATGCTCACAATCTTTGATAAATGTCTTTAACTTATTTCCTTGCTCTTTTTTATTAGTACATATTTGTGGTACACGATGTTTATATTCATCGTGGGGAGTTGGTACATGTAATGTACATCACATCTTAATTCTCTTTATTTCCTTAACCCTTCCCCTCCCGCCTCCTTGCATCCATTCCTTGTTCTCTTTCCTATTTGCAAAAGATTGAACTTTGTTTCCTATTGTCTATTTTTTATTTTACTCTTTAATGCCTTTAACTTACATACAAAAGTTCCTAATTTAAAACCATGGCTATCCACCTGGCTGCCATTAGATGCCAATATATAAAAATTCAATTTGTAGGTTTTAGTCCATGAAAGTACATCTGCAAATACACACACATTACATACATAGAAAAAGTCTCACACATGCACTATGCAACATCTCAGAATTATTTTCCTGTAGAGTTAGAAACAATGCACCTAATAAAAATAATAAAAACGGCAAATTCTCATAATCATTTAAGTAACAAAATGTGATTAAGCATAAAATCATGTAATGGGTACTTAGAGAGGGTGAGGGAGCATTCCAATAAGCCAAACAGGAATCAAATATGCTAAAGAAAATGTTAGAAAACAAAAACAACAACCCTTCTATTTGCCTGCAATATGCTTCTTCTTTATGAACGATTAATGATGATGTTGATGAGTGAAGATAATCTATTGTCTGAGGAAAATTCACAACTTTAGAGGTCCAGATATATTAGACAAAGATTGATTTTAATATGCTATGTTTGAAGAAAAACAGAAAGTATATTCATTCCAAATAAAATTTGGTCTCTTCACTCTCAAAAGGATTTTGTTCTGAACTCTACCATATCTTTCAGAAAGAGCTATTCTTCACAAATAGAAAATGGAAAGTCCCTGTGGCAACAACAAAAAAATTAGTGGAAAAGTTTTATCATTTAATTTCTAACAAGTCATTGCAAGCTACCGACCATTTTATTATTTCAGTATGAAACAATTTATCATGCCATTTAATTTCCCCAAAACACTTAAAAAGTATCTAAGGAATTTGAATTTTTCATTGGAAACATCTTTCAAACACTTCAGGTACTGGATTTTCCAGTTCCATCATTTAAACATGGTGTGTGTGTGTGTGTGTGTGTGTGTGTGTGTGTGTACTCATTAATGTAATAAAAGTGAACTGCAACTCTAGAAGCTACAAAAAGGAGTTATTTGTCTAGAGATGGGATGTAGCTCAAAAATGTTTCAATTAATGCCAGACATAGTCTTATCATCTTTAATATTCCACAGATAGTCCTTCTCATTCCTTATGAATGGACATCTGTTCATAAACGATGTTTTCTACATGTCAGAGAGGCAATGCTTATCATAAAATGTCACTCATTAAGCTATAGTTTTCATCATTTCTGGCTTCTTTTCTTGAAAAATGGAGGTCAGCACCATTCTGAGGTTATTTATGCAGAGGACCTTTTTTCTAAGGTTCGCTTATTTTGCTTGAACTCAGTATCAGCCATGAACATCAGTGAGGATTGAGGCCACTAAACTCTTAATTTTTAGTACACTTTCATTTCATAATGATTCCAGTTGTACAGTGAGAGATCAAAGATCCTGGGGATTATCTTTCTTCCTAAAGATTATTGTACATTTAGATTCTCATTTGATCCTGGAGAGAAGATTCTCTAGCAATCTCCATAGCTTCCAATTTTACTCCAGGCTACTGGGACCTCAAGAGAGAGTTAAGTTAGTTTTGAAGTCAGCATTGTACATGACCAACCCCCCTTCCAAGTCCCTCTGCCCTAGCCAGCCCAGGCTTTCGGAAAGAGTATGAGTAAAATCAATCAATTCACTTTTTCCTATTATGTAGCTACATAAGGATGCCTTCTCATAGCTGTGTGCTTCCAAAAATAAGAGGCACTAGAAACTTGAACCACCAGCATATTGCAAAACTCATGCATCCAACTGGCCTAATATAGCCTGGTTCCAACAGTAGATCCATGAGCTGTGGAAAAAGGCCTTTGTGTCCCTTGCACTCTGGGACATTCCCGAGACAGCCTCACCTACCCCTCCTGTGGATGGCTCTGTCCGGGTAGATGATGCCACAGGAGGTTTCTTAAAGCCTGTCCAGGGGTGAAGCCTGATTACTCCCCTCTCGGGGAGTCTTTGTTCTGCCAGGGGCTCCAGGAGTCTGCCCCAGCAGTTAGGTTAGTCACTCCCTAAGGTACTTTTGTCAGGCAAGAGGTCCAAATTACAGACAGTAATGGAATAAAAAGATATTTTATTTAAAACCATTTATCAAAGGAATATGATAATAGAACTGGCTCACTCCAACTTTGAATAAAAACAGCCCTCCATTTCCAGGGAGTCTCTGGAGAATGACAATCACACATTAGGTGCTCTGAAAACGACCTACCTTGGCATACAAAGGACAGTCGAAGTAAGCTGGCACAGTTGTGCATGCCTGTAATCCCAGGCATGGAAGGCTGAGGCAGGAGGATCACAAGTTCAAAGCCAGCCTTGGCTACTTAGCAAGAACCTGTTTCAAAAAATAAAATATAAAAGGGTGAGGATGTAGGTCAGCGGTAGAACATTTTCCTAGGCTGTGCGAGACCCTGGCTCCGTGCCCCATACTGAAAACAAATTAATTCAATAAGTAAGAAATTATTATCAGACGTGCTAGAGACAGACTTGAAAAGACATTGATTATGTGACATTATACTATCCAGAACTACTGCCAAAGTTCTTCTGAATAGTTCGAAAGTATACATGCATCAGCACATGTTTCTGCCACTAAACTGTCCACGTGATGACTTCAGGGCCTGTGGCTCCTCTGCCTCACCACTGAACCCCCCGGACCTGCCACAGCAGCACATCGTGGGCACTCAGTAAATGTTTTTTGAGTACATAAATTAGTGAATCTACAGTACAAAGAAACTTGATATTCATGGCAATAAGTACTGTAAATGTTAAATAGTTCTATGTTGTTTTGTGCACCAAGCCCATTTACGACTTTACATTTACTTGAAAATTGCTGCATTTTGTAGCAGAGGCTTCTCTTCCGGCCCCATTTCCTTATTACATTTCCTGTCCTCCCTAAAAGTTAGAGTCATCAGACTGAGTTTAGAGAATGGAATGCAGGCAGAAGAGAAGAGTGCCGCCTCGGGGTAGGCAGGGAAGAGTGGCTGTGCCTTCTCCACCATCTCTCACTTTCCCCAGATGTGCAGCTAAATGCAGAGGAAAGGAGGTCCAAGATGATGACAGAGTCACACAGGGGATGAGGCCGGGTCCCTTGGTAACCACGAGGAAAAGCATTGTAATCTCTTCCACACAGCACTGGGGAGCAAAAGACAGATACACTTTTGTTATGTTAGACCATTTAAACATCGGGGCTCTTATAGCAAATAGTCTATATTAAATAATACCTTTGGAATAAGAAGAGAAAACTATTAGTTACTACAAAATTTCATTCTCCCAAATATTCTTTATAAAAATTTAATGGATTTAAATGTTAAATGAAAACGCAGACAATATTAGTAATCTTGGAAATGACGAAATCCAAATACCTCACCTCCTTATTATTTGCTTTCACTCCATCTTCATTCCACGTTTACAGATCAGGGAAAGTGAATAAAATTTTTGGGCAAATAAAAGGTTGAATTATGTGGTATTTTCAAATTTCCTCATCGTGGATTTTATACCATTGGGTTCTCTCATCATCTTCCAAGGTAATAAAGGGCTCTTTACCTAAAAGTTTCTTTCACACTAATCCACTCTTACCATTCACTGCTTTCATATCTATACTTAGCTATGGAAAGGATTTTTTTGTTGTTGCAGGGTTTCTTCCACAATATATTTAATCAACCCAAAGTTGAATTCATTGTGTAGTTGCCACGCTCAAATTCTAAGACTGTCAATGCAAAATGGTTAAACTGATTCCTGAAAATCATGCCTACAGTATTCCATTTCTTTAGAGCTGATCATGAAATATAAGATCTCTGTGGAGAGAGTGAAGAAATAAAATCATACATTGATATAATTTGGGAGATAAGGTGAGGATTACTCTAACATTATGCAAGCTATCACCTCTCTTTTCTTTTCTCATTATTATGGTTTGATGACATAAGAAAGTAAATTTACATAAGCCCAAATTTGCAGACCATTCAATTTAGCTGGGCTCATGCCTGACACAGCACATATTGCATCGGCCCCTTGGCACCATCTTTATCTTTTTCCAGTGGACCACCAGATCCAGGTCCACAAGCCACAGCATCAGTATGAAGTCCTATGCGTAAAACCTTTTCTCTCACACACAATATCCTGAGTAAATGAAAGAGGAGGAAAAGTTCTTTCAGTTTTTGCCTATAACTTTATTTAATTAAGTATAATTTCCTATTTTTGTTTTATCCCGCTTATTTGGCCCATTGTGTATTATCACAAAAGTTTAATGCCACCCTTAGAAGAGTGACAGCCATGGGCCTATTCTGTTAATGAAGTGATCATTATAACCTAAACTTGTATTTGAGGTGTGGAAAAACCTGGAACATCAAATGACAAATATGAAGGAGATGGTAGAAAAGTCAAAATAATTAATTTATAAACTACATTTCAAAATCAGAATATCTTAGATATTCTAGTTTGCTGATAACTGAAGAGGACCAAATTCCTACCAGTTGGGGGCAAAATAAAATATTACCTGAAAAACTAGCAAAACAGCCATAACGTTTTCTTCCTAAATAAACTTTCTTATTTCAGTCTTCACACATACTGTACTCTGCTTTGGACTAGCATCCTTAAAAGGAAGGAATATTTTCCTGGTTTTGCATGGCTGCTTCTTTTTGTGGATAAATTACTCCAAGAATGGCATGAATATGTAGAAAATTCCTGGCATGTAACTTACCATATGAACTTTTTAAAACTTTTGGAATGTTGGACAAAGTACACAAATGCCCCGAAAGTGGTAATCTATTTGCTATTGCCCAGAATTCACTATTTAGACACCATGGAAATTATGGTTAGGAAAAACAACATAGATAGTGCCATTTTCCCTACAAATATAAACCATCCATCCCCACTCCAATTTTCTGCACAAGCACACTGTCTTGAAAAACATTCATGAGGATAAATTCCTTAGCCATTTAGATCAGATTTTAGTCTCTCCAGATCAAGAATCCCCTTCCCCACTAAAGAGATGTATTCTCACCATGGTAGGTTACTTTTATGTGAAGTAGCAGAAACTCGGAATTCCTAGCATATTAAAACTACATCATTCTTCACATGCGTTTGATAATTTGTTCAATTTGGGTTTCCCTAAAAGCTTAACAGGGACCCACCTATTGGTCCAGGGCTTCTGTTACTAGAATATATACACACACAATGTGAGGGATAAAATGTTTACTCCTCAAATCAACTTTGTGGGTGCACCTTCAGGAGAGCAGCGGAAGAGGAAAGCTGTATGGAACCACTCTGAGTTGCCACCTGCTGTCCACGCCTATGTTGGTCCACTTCCCAAAACTAGAGCCACTCTGTGAATGCTACAGCTTGTCACACCCAATCCTGACCTTAAGAAAGGGACTTCAAGCCGGTCCAGCTTCATCCCACATTCCTGTTCACAGCATCACAACACCCTTGCTTAATACACATCGCCTAGAAAGATATTCCTGGCACATTAAATGAACAGACCATGTCATTAGATAATTCATAAAAAGATAACATATTCGTAAAGCAGATGCATCATTTGCTAGAATGACAAAGTACCACAAGTTGAGCAACATGAACAACAGAAATGTGTTGCTTTACAGCTCTGGAGCTACAAACCCAAGATGAAGGTGCTGGCAGGATTGGTTCCTTGTGAGGACTGTAGGAGACAATCAGTTCCAGCCATCTATTCTGCTTGATTGCTGGCAGTCTTCAGCATTATTTTGTTTATAAAAGCATCACCATAATCTCTACCTTCTCTGTGTCCAAATTTCTGTATTTTATAAGAGTTTCAGTGACACTGGCTTAGGGTCCATCCTAATGACCACATCTTAATTAATTATATCTCCAACACCTCTGTTTACAAAAAAGACTACATTTGGAAGGAGCAGAAATTAAAATATCAACATATAAAATTCAATCTATTACAGCAAATTACAAAAAAAGACTTTATTTTCATACATACAGAAAACAGTGGAAACATGCCCAACCTACATAAACTTGACTGGCTGGCTGTGGAATTACCTGGTATTGAGGGGTCATTATTATATATTTGATTATACATTTGATATTGCATTAATTATTATGAGTAGGTATTAACTTTGTAATTAAAAACCTAATAAAAACTGTAATGAAAACTTAAAATAAACAATATATTGCTGGGAACCAGAAAACATCTCAAATTATTGCATTTCTCTTCTTCTTTTAATCCATTTCTAAGCAATCTGAAAATAATGAGCCCCTAAAAAGCTAGAATGCAGAAGCCATACACTGATTAAAACAGGAAATTTGGATGACAAAAAAACCATATGAATGGGGGCTGGGGATTTAGCTCAGTGGTTAGGGTGCTTGCCTTGCAAGGACGAGGCCCTGAGTTTGATCCCCACCACCAAAAAAAAAAAAAAAAAAAAAAACATATGAAGGCAGAGGAGTAGGAACAAAAGCTAAATAGAATATATATGGGATGGTATCTGTAGTAACTGATTGGGTAAGTATGACAATTATTGGTTTGAAAGAAGAAAGAAAAATTGGAATAAAGAAAAAAGATATTTCTGCATGAAGAGTCAGCTGTAAAGACAGTTACATAGAAACAAAGATCTGTCAAAACGTTGGGTGTAATGGGGATAGAAAATGAAATCGAGAATGAACATTACAAGATTTAAGAAGGCCTGAGCAGAATGTGTTTCACTTCACTTGAGAAGACAAGTGTAGCAGAATAATATCCTCCTCCCCAAAGATGTCTATGCCCTAACCATTCAGAACCTATGAATATGTTCCCTTTTATAGTTAAGAGCTTTTTCTGGGTTGATTAAGGCGCACAGCTGAGGACACTGCCCTGGGCATTCTGGGTGAATCCAATCTAATCCTATCAACTCTCAAAAGTAGAGGATATTTTGATGCTTAATTAGAGAAATGAGACACAATGAAGAGAGAGTTGAAGTAAAGGAAGAATCAAATCCATCTTTGCTGATCTTGGCAAATAGAGTCAGAGATCCAAGAGCCAAGGAATGTGGGTGGCCCCTGGGAACTGGGAAAGCCCTTAGCTGTCAGCCCACAAGGACAAGGATTTCATTCCCACAACCCCAAGAAACTAAATTCTGCCAATCTCCTTGCTATGATTTGGATACCGTAAGTGTGTGCCGCAAGGATTCATGTGTTAGACGCTCAGTCTCCAGTGTGGCGATGTTGAGAGATAGAGGAGCGTGGTAAGAGGTGGAGCATAGTAAGAGGCCACGGTGGGGCTGGGGTGCTGTCCTCAACAGGGATTAGTTCTTGTAGGATTCTGAGTTACTTTCATGATAATGACCTGTTATAAAACAGCAAGTGTGACCTGTCCCTGATCTCTGGACTCTGGCTTCCTGCCTGACCATGTGATCATTACCACCACTGTGATACCATCCATCATGAAGGTCCTCATGAGAGCTAAGCCACGAACATCAGAACTGTAAACTACATAAACTTTTCTTTATAAAGTCCCCAGCCTCAAGCATTTCATCAAAGTGACAGAAAACAGACTAACAAATACCTGAATGAGCCAAAAAAACCCTCCTCTGGAATCTCCTCGAAAGAACACCACAACTCTGTCAATATTGTGATTTTAGCATGGAGGGACTCATATAGAACTTCTCACTTACAGAAATATAATAATAAATTAGTTTATAGACATTGGTGTAGCAACAATAGCAATACTATAGAATTGTAGGACTTATGGTTATACATATTTATTTACTTATTTATTTTTAATTTTCTATTAATGCATGTGTGCAGTATATGATGATTATATTCTTCATGGGGAGTTGATACATGTACATAACATCACTTAATTTTTTCATCTCTTTCCCTTTCCCTTCCTTGCCCCTCTTTCCATCTCCTTGTCCCCTTCTCTTTCACAAAAGGTCTCTCTCCATTTTTTCCTACTATCTTTTATTTTACTCTTTATTTATATTTTCAATTTTTCATATAAGAGAAACAACGCAACATTTAAGCATGTGTGTCTGATTTTTTTCACTTAATATTATGGTCTCAAGGTATATCCATTTTCCTACAATGATTCAAGTTTATTCTTCTTTAGGCAGAGTAGTATTCCATAGTGTGTAAATATTCAGATCAACCTTCTGAATGCTCACTATGTTCAAAGTACAGTGCTCTTTACAGTCTGTACCGAATCCCATTGGTCTTTGCCATAGCATGTATTCTGTATATCTGTGGAGTCCATCTGTCTTTCTTTAAATATGAACAAATTAAGGTCAGGGAAACAAAAACATCTCTTCAATTTCATACAGCTCTTTGAAATCAGAAGATCTCTCTCGATCTGTTGCTATCAATGAAACAATCCATGATAAGAACAAATGACATTCTCCTAGCAGTGGGAATGTGTCACCCCATCATATGCCATCTCTGCTCAGTGATCAGGAGTCAGTGTCCAGGTAGCAATGGCCTGGAGTCAGTGGTGCCATCGGCAAGCCAAGGAAACTGCCTGGTCCTCGTCGAGATGAAGTCTGCTTTCTGGAAAGATAGACGGCAGCTTAAACAGAGGGTTAGCAATACAGAAAGGGAAGCCGATGTCTAAGGCAGGGCTGGGACGACCCAGGAAGAGTGGCACCTGCCCTGGAAGTGGCTCCCCATCCTCTTCCCAGAGACCCCTTCTTCTAAATGATACAGCATTTTCTTTTATACAGCTTTCTGCTTGCCAGCTTTTGCTATGACTGCTTAGCACAGACCTTCACTCTGAGGGCCGTTACCTTTAACTGAAAATTGCCACAGGCAAACCACTTACAGAAATGCTTTATCTCCATTCTTTTATTTTATTCCCACTAATACATACATGACAAGATATGATAGATGGCATAATGATTGGCAATTTTGCACGTGGGGTCTGAAATCAAATCCACAACTAATAAGTGGCAGAGCCATTATTTAAAAACTGCTGTCTCCCAAATCTGTACTTCTGAACTTAAAACTCTTCAATAGTAAAATGGAAACCCTTATGTTTGCTCCTAAGTTTATTCATTGCATCCCTGAGACACAGCAAAAGTTCAATAAATATTTGCAGAGTGGAAGAAAAGAGGCTATGAGTGTGAAAGTTTCAGAAAGAAAAATATGGCTAATGAAAGAGAGCACCAGCTTAAAATTTGGCTTATGGTCTCTCCCAAATACTAATTAAAATAATTAGTATGTCCTATACTTGACAAATTCTTTCTTGAGAATTGAATTTGTATATTCATGTTAATATATGCTAATTTTTAAACCACCAACAAATCAATCCAAAGGATGAAAAATGGAACTTGATATAAAGTGTCATAAATTCATTAAGTGGTGGGGAGAAAGGAGGTATCATTGAACCCTGGCTGTCTTACCACCCAGAGTTCTGTATTCGTAGCCTAGCAACCACCAAGGTCAGATTACGGGAAGACTAGGTCTCCTTGACTGCCAGGTGCGGGTGTACATCCTGAGAAGGTAAAGCCATCATTGAATTCGCAAGGTGTTCTGCTGTAGTAATACTTGTTCAAAACCTCTACTTCCTGTTCAATATTACAAATTCCATCAAAGTCAAAACAATATTGATTTGATTCATGGTTCCATCCCAAGTCCTTGACTCATAGTTAAGGCTCAATAATTATTTATTGAATCAATCTATAAATGAGTTACTGTCTCTGTTAAATGAATTGATTAATTCTAAGAAATCAGACAAGTGATTTTATTTGTACATGTTTTCATTTGATTTTAACACTAGAGCATACAATTTTTCTCCAATGCAACTGCATTCTTTGGTGAAAAGATGAAGAAAACGCAAATAAAAGTCAGCTTTAAAAGTGAGAAATTTCATTATCAAGGTAACGAGTGGTTACGAAGCTGGCTATTGTGCCTTTTCCGTGACATATTCAGCGTATCAGTCTCTTACTACTCGTCCATTCTCTGACCTCCCCATGCTGCCCTAGACCCCTAACTAGCTCCTCTCAAAATTATAGGATAGATTTAGAAGTTCCAGCATAGTCTCTTCATGCAGCTGTAAACAGGGTTAGATAAGTAATTGAACTTTCTTCTGAGTCTATGTCAAAGATCAAAAGTCTTTCTCCCAAGTCCCTCTACAAACACTGTATCCTTATTGGTCAGAATTGTATTACAGGCCACATTCCTAAATCAATCACTGCCAAAGTGAAGAGCTTACCATGACAGGATTAGATTTATCAAAATTCCCTCTCTGGAGACACAGAAGGGTTTAGCCTCTGCCGGTGATCATGCCATCTAACTGCTGAACCAAACTGACTTATCGTGAAAGGAAGAAGTAAAGGAAATGGCTGTGGAACAAACTGCTATGAAGAGTTTCAGACTAAAGCAAGGACAAGTCCATAAGACCACCTTTTTGAACAGACATCCACTAACAGCTAGGCAAGTCCCCCTAAACGTCTCTCATCATTCTAAAGTTCTGCTGCCAAGTTTGGCACAGAGCCGTTCTTTTTTTTCTTTTTTCTTTTTTTTTTTTTTT
>PVJO010008964.1:0-72187 GCA_004026905.1 Hystrix cristata | reverse complement strand
AAAGTGTAGTTACACTTATTGCAAATAGGGAGGGGTGGGTGAATGGAAGGGAGGGGAGGGGAAGGGGGGAAGAGGGGGGAAAACCAAGATGTATCATGTACAGGTACAAAATAACCATGTTGATTATGATCATTATGTATGCAATGTACCAATACATGTTCTTGGTAAAAAATAATAAAAAAATTTAAAAAAAAATAAAGTCTAAAAGTGTAATTAAGCCTGTATTTGGAGGTTGTGAGAAAAAGAAAAGTGTTTATTTGCAAGTTCCATACAACATACATGAGTGTGGTTAAATTTTGTTCTTGTTTTGAACCAAACTCCTCCCACAACCCTAAAAATGTGTCCAGGTCTGAGAAATGCTACTTAGATCTTTATCTGTTCTTCAGTTATAACAATGTGTGTTGGATTTGAAAATGTATCCACATCATCTGTGATTAGTTTATTTGCATTTTTTGCACATGGTTGAATGGCTGCATATTTATTATATTTGTACTGAAGTTTTTGTTTCTGTTTTTGTTTTCTCCTCCCAAGTTAGATTTTTCAGTGACTGACCAGTTCTAAAGACAGAACCAGCACTGGAATTGATTTAATAATTCCTTCTTGGAAAAAAAATTCAGTTTATGAATTAATCCTGATCCTTATTAATTTTTCCTTCCACTTTCCTTCTATATATGCTTTGTCTTATTCTTATTGAGTTGGATTTTTAGTTTGTTTAATTTTTCCTTTAGTAATATAAATGCTGATAGAAATTCACCTCCCTACCCAGCTTCAGCCCTACTCTGGTGTTTGTTGCCTTTTTTACTTTCTTCATCTGATCAAATCAAGATTTATCATTATTTTTTTGAAGCTACCTAAGATTAAAAACAAAGTCTTAAAATTGATGTCTCAAAATATGTTCTTGGAATTTTTAAAGTTTTTTTCTATAGCTTTAAATTCCTTACGTGTTCTGTATTTCTATTGTTCAAGATTTTTTGATTGCCTAACCGCCAATTTTTGTACATTTTCCATAGATGTACAGATAAAGGATACCTGTTTGCTACACACTACTTTATTATGTCATTTGATCCTTTGTAGCCATTTTTCTATTATTTTATTTGCCTCCCGTAGATTTTGCTTCAGATATTGTCATGTTTTTCATAAAACATGGTACATAAAAATTCATATTTGCCGTACCTGCGTTATATATTATATACTTTTTTGTAAGGGTATTTTAGGTTTTTTCTTATTTGATAAAAATTGATATTCTTTATTTAGTTATACTTAAGCTTTTATTTTTAATGACTGAATATTGCTGTTTTCAACATTTCTCAACCATTTAAATTTATATACCTTATATAATTTAAATATTCTAATTTTAATTAAAGACACAGCCACAAAGATTTAAAAAGTTACTCGTCATGCTGTTCTAGTGACGTAACAAATATTTTGATCTAAATAAAAAGGGAATACTGTGTAGCTATGTAATACAGCCTTTCATGAGGCTTGTCAAGGTTCATGGCGAAACGGCTCATAAAATGAACGTGGCAGACTTCACCCTGGAGTTAATTCTGCGAAGAAATGACTGCTTACACACTTGCCTGCCCCACTTTCACCCGTCCCGGAAAGAGCGTGCTCCTGCTCCTGCTCCTGCTCCTGGGTCATCAGCTCTTGGAGGAAAGGCAGGAGGGCTTCATTTCAGTCTTCTGCGTGTGGAGAACCAGTTTCCCCAGCACGTTTGTTAGAGAAGCCGTCTCTTCTCCAGCCTGTGTGTTTGGCCCCTTTGTCAAAAGTCAGACAGCTGAAGGTGCCCGGTTTGTGTTTGTGTGTTCTGGTCTATTCCACTGATCTACGTGCCCATTTTTGTGGCAGTGCCATGCGGTCTTTGTTACCAGCTTTGTCATATAACTTGAAATAATCCAGTATTGTCCTGCCTCCTGCTTTTTTTTTTTCCCCCCTCAGGATTCTTTTGACTATTCTGAGTCTCTTCTGATTCTACATAAATTTTACAGTTGTTTTGTTCTATTTCTGTGAATATTTCTCCCCCCATATGAAAGCAAATCCAAATGGATGGAAGAAAGACATAGATGTAAAAACAGAAACTTTAATACTGTTGGAACTTATGGGAAACACTTGAAGCCATAAGCAAGAGGAAAAGGAAATCTGAATTTTCATCTTTAATAGTTGGGAAAGTCTTTCTACCCATTAGCATTCATAATGTGGGAATTCTTCACGCATCAAAAGCACCTCGGATGCTAGGAAGCCAAACATGGAAGACAAATTACTGTCCTTCTGATAGTTACCTTTAAATTCAAAAAATATATAGCTAAACTTCTATTTTTTGCTTTATTGCCTATAGCCATACTACGTATGATTCTCTGCTATAAAATATGAAGATATTAGCACATATATTTCTTCTAATCTCTTTTGATCCCTTTCGACTTCTAGTGTCTGTGAAATATATTATTTTACATTGTCAACATTTAAAACATTGCCATTTTGCTCCATAATTGAAGTTCTCTTAAGTGTGCACTGAGTGGGAAGAGGACTAATTTTGTATTAGACTATAATAATAAGGCAGTGATCCATATTGATAGTTTAACACTAAGATAATCAGAAAATAAGGTAGTAGAGGAGAGAATGAAATAATAAAAAAAATTAAAAAGAAAGCAAGAGAGAAAGAAATAAGAGCTATTAAATAAATGGCGTCACGGTCAGATTTATAAAGAACTGTTAAGCAATTAGAAAAAGGACAAAGGGACCAACAAAAAATGTCTGAGAGATGTGAACAGACACTTCTCAAAAGAAAATATCAGGTGGCTAATAAGCATGTTTAAGGTCACTCAGTCCCCTAATAGAATAAAATGAAGTAAAACCACAAAAATTACTGCGAATATACCAGAATGTTTAAAGCTGCAAAAACTGTTAGTGCCGCATATTTGCAAAGACTGAGAGCTCTTATTCCCTTCTATTAGAAATAGAAGTCAGCACCTTCTAAATTTGAACGTATGCATTTCCTGTGACCTAGAATTTCTACTCCTTCGTATATTCCACGGGGAAATGTATGCATATGTGCCCCAAACATGTCCAAGAAGTCCATAGCATCAAAGTTCGTAATACTCCAAACTGGAAAGAATTCAAATATCTATCAACTGGAGAATAATTAAATTTCCTCATATACTATACACACTAGTGAAAGCAAATTAACTATTTCCAGTTGCAAAAATTTGGATGAATCACACAAATGTGGGCATAAAATTACATATTGTGGGATCTTTTATAATGAAGTTCAACAGCCAACAAAACTAATCTATAAGGTTAAAACATTGGGACCATTTCAGAGGCTAATCGACAGAGTTGTACACTTCCCACATTTCTGTGTATGTAAACTTACTTCGGTAACATGTTTACCAGTAACAATGTTCATAAATGTTACAGCAATGAGATACACTAAGAGTGTAAGTTGCATTCTGAAGTGTTTTCATTATTACTGTGATAAAATGTAGATACCACTGGACCCAGCTCTCCCCCTTCTAAGTGTCTTCCCAAAAGAGTTGAAGTCCTCGTATTAAAAGGGTACACGCATAGCCATGTGTCTAGCAGCACAACTTGTCATACCTAGATCTTGGAAACAATATTTATGTCCTTTAACAGATGAATGGATAAAGAAGATGTGGCATTTGTGTACAACGGAGTACTCTTCTGCCATAAAGATGAACTTGGGGCATTCATAAGGTAAATGGATGGAAACCAAGCACATAATGTTAAGTGGAATAAGTCAGACCTAAAAGCTTAAATATCACCTGGTTTCTCTTACACGAGAAGCCCAAAATATATACATATATAAATAAAGAGCAAAAGAGAAGACAGGAAAAGAGGAAATAGGGAGAAGTTTGAATAATTACTCAAATTCTCTATTCTGTTGTTTCAAAAATATTTCCATATATGTTAATTTGATTCATTTATACTACTGGTTTCTCTTCATTCTTTGAAAAGAAAGTTTTGGGCTATTATCTGTGCTTTTCTCTTTTGTAAGGGAGAGTCTTTTTTGTCTATGAATTTTAATCTCAGTAATATTTTGGCCATTCTTTTACTATCATGGTACACAGTATGTTAACTATTGTTATTCTCTAATTATTTTGCTATGAAGTTTTCTTTTATTTTTTCCTAGAAATAAGAAGAGTGTTCTTTAAAATATATTCTTTGTTAATATCAACATGCATTACATTTAAAAATTTAAAAATTAGGTATATGGATTATGTAATCATAAGTACTTCTGAAAAACTAGAAAAGCAAGATGAAGAAAATGGAAGAAATAATGGCAGAATTTGTAATTATCATATTTCATAAGGCAAAAGTGTATGAATTTTGGAGCAAAGCTGTTGGACTTGAAGGTCATCTTTATTGTCTTTTTCTTGAACAACTTACAGTACTTAGGTTAGTTAACTGCTATATGCCCAAAGGGAGGGGAGGGGAATGGAAAAAAAGAAGCAGCAAGATATATCATGTACAAGTACAAATTCCTTATGAAAAATGTTATCATTATGTATATCTAAAATGTACCACTAAAATAAAATTTAAAAATAAATAAATATGGAGATAAAAATACATACCATATAGAAACTTTTTGAGGATTATATGTCATTTTTCTTACTATAAAGATAAGAGCAGCAAATATATATTTGATGGCAAATGAGAAAAAGCATAATAACACGTAGAGAAGTTTAAATAGTGTGACAATAAAAAAGTCAACTGGAATGATGGAAAAATTTTAAAGTTTTTTTTTTTTTCTGAAAATGTACTCAAAATTGACATAACTTTGTCAAGAAAAGGAACCTTGAGTGGAACAATAAAAGTTGAACAATATCTGAGTCAAAATTTGATGTGTAATGTAGTTTTCAAACTGTTCTCTTTTCCCCATAACGCTGTACTCTGAGACTGTCTGATCTTTTCTTCACTGTAGGTTTCTTTCCCAGTCTGAACCTCACTATCCTCACAGACACTTGGAGACTCAGGCAGGGGGCGTATTCCTCATTTTATTAAGAAAGAAGTAGATAATCAGTAAAACGAAATCATTTGTTCACTGTCACACAGCTGAGACAATTCCGTGCCTGGACTTTTTAAAAGATCTTAAAATATTGTCTTCCCTAGAACCATGCCAATCCAGGCTTACACTGTTATCAAACATTAGATTTATGCTCCAAATGCTGTGTTATGGGAAGCAGCCAAGGGTACATTCCATCTGAGAAAAATTTTACGTAAAAGTTTCTAAGTATGTAATACTTGTGCCAATAGAGGTGATCTAGGGCAATCCAGTTACTGAAGTATTTTAAAGTTTAATTTCACCCCATAATATCTTTAGGGAGAAGGAACAAATGATCGGTTTACACTGCTCATGGTTTACAAATTAGACTTGGGTTGACTTAAATGAGACTAAAACAGTAATTCATTAGGCCCATCTTATGCTTGTGGAATAAGGTACATGTAATAATTCTGAGTAATTGTAGACCATTAGAGGATGTTAGACTTAAGAAGTGGTAGCAGTCATCTCAGACATAGCAGAAAATCTGGGCTGAGGAACGTGTTTGTTACACTGAACTCTTGATTTTCATGTATGATCATTTTAAAGTCTTTAAAGTCTTATATGTTTCTCACTCTCTGCTTCTCGGTTTTCTGCTATGTCTAAATCCAGCAAACATTTCCACATCCACAGAACCAAGCGAGTCCCAACCATGTTTACATTCTTTTCTGCATAGTTCTTTGCCCAGCAGAGCCTCAGCCCTGAAATGTGTTCAAGAGTAAACATCATTCTTTATATAGACTTGAAGAAGAGGTAACTGAAGCAAACATCACATGACTCTAAGCCTTTGAAAGCTAATATTTAGCAACCTCTTGTGTTCTTCACTTTCAAAATATTTGTCTCTGGAAATAACGTGAGAACGAGTTTGTCAAGGGGAAGTCAAAGTGGACAAAGCCCAACACTCAGCGTTTCCCTCTCGGGGTGTTTAAGGAGGGCCTGGATCGCGCAGATCAAAGGCAGCAACCACATCACCTGTGCTGCTTCCCTGAGCAACAAAGCCTGTAACCCGAGAGCCGAGCTCCACGCTTCTGTCACACTTGGCAGAGGCAGATCTGAGAGCTTCGATTCAGGGAATGTTAAAAATTGGAGGGCGGGAGAGTAAAATATGTGGCATCGAGGCAAAGGCTCACATTGCCAAATTTAAAGCTATTTTCAATTTTTGGTTTTCAAATCCAACGTTTTTAAAGTAAAAATAAACCTTCCAGGGACTGTAAAATTAGATCTCTGCCATCGGATTTGTTTGTGAAAAAATGAAATGTTGAATGTCGATGATTTAGGTTAAATGAAGCATATATGCTTTACATTTTTTTAAAATAACTTACTTTTTTTTCAAATTTTTAAATAACTTAAAAATGGACAATTAGTCCAATAGAGCACAGTTTTAAAACAAATTGAGAATTTATGAAAAATATTATTAAAGCCTGTTTAAAGGACTGACAAATTCAGAATTAAAATTAAACACAAATAATGGATCGATTCTTTGCTTTGAAGTGCAATTTGAAATCAAATTATTTTCTATTATTCCTGGCAATGAAGAAATAAATGTTAGCTGCATCTTTGAGAAGAAATCTAATAGTGTAAAACTTCAAATTCTACCTGAATACATAGTTATGTAAGCCATAAACTGATACTGTCACTACCCGATGTCTTAGCAGTTGTGCTGCTATGACAAAATACTTGATTCTGGCTATTGTACTCTGTAAAAGGTTTGTTCTGTTTCACAGTTTTGAAGGCTGAAAGTCTAAACTCATGGTCAGATATGGTGGCAACAGGGGCTTCACATGGTGCCATGACATGGCAGCTGGCATCTCATAGAAGGGGCCCATGCAAGGGTGGAATCACACCAGCAAGAGAGACTAAATCCATGAAGTGGCCTCACTTTGTAACCAGCTCTCTCACAGAGTGACTAGTCCAATCTTAAGATAGGGGCATTCATCTCTCCTAAGGCTGGTGCCCCAATGACCTAAATCCAGTAGCTTTTACCTCTTTAGGATTCCACCACCTCTCCACATGGTTACACTGGACGCCAAGACTCCAGCACCCAAATCTTTGGGGAACAAACCAAGTCCATACATAGCACCCAACAATTCATTCATTTCATGGATTTTTAAAGAACACCTACTACTACATGTAGTTTAGATAAGGCAAATAAAGTCTAGACGGGGAGATATAAATAAGAAGAGAGCCACAGAAAGTTACCTGCTGTGATGAGGTAAGAAATGAGTCCACAGGGACCCCCCAACCCATCTTGGGGAGTCAGAGGAGGGCAGGCTACTGATCACTAAGGCTATGGCTCACTACGAGGGAGCCAAGCAAAGGGGAGAGCGTTTCCCTGTTTTATTTCTTTCTCTAGGGGGCTGACACCAACCTGGCCACTGAGTATGTTCTGCAAGTTAATAAGAGGACTTTCTCTCAGAGAGCAGCTTGGAGCTGATGCACCACAGCCCTGCTTGAGGGCGTGAGGGGTACACAAGAGGAGATAGCACAAGATTGATACATCAGGGCCCCTAATGCCTCAATTTAGAGGGTGCCGTGGTCTGGATATGGCCTGAGTGTCCCCCAGCCGTCCATATGATTGGAGAGTTGGTCCGCGCGGTGCTGGATTGGGAGGCACTGATGAAACATAAAGCAGAGCCCACGGGCCGTCCTGTGGTCACTGGGGGCCCCGCCCTCAAGAGGGATTAAGGGATTGCTCATGCTGCCCTTGAGGGCTTGGGAGGTCATTATAAATAAGCAGCCTGGCCCCTCCCCTCCCCCACTTTGTGCCTTGTTATGGGATCCCTCCTCATGCATGTGCTCCAGCCACCTGCCATTGAGCCTTTGCCTCCAAAACTGTGAGATGAATGAACCTCTTTTTTCCATAAAGCCTCAGTTACTTCACTGTTGTGAAGCAAGCTGACTAATACAGAGGGAGCTGTAATCTCAAGGTCTGGAGAAGAGCCTCAGGCTGCATCCCAGGCAGGTGTTTTCAGGACACTGAGGAATTTAGGCTCCTGGGAGCTGACTGGTAATGCTATGATGGGAACAAGGAAGCAGAATAATCCTGGCTTCGGGGAAATTAAACCAGTAGCAAGAGTGGTGAGTCTAATGGACCCAGCAACTGTGAGAGTGAAGGCGCCGAGAGCAAGCTAAGAGGTTCTTCTAGACTCCAGAGAGAGCGGGCTATGAAGCAGTATGCAGACACCACTACAACAGGCAGCCATATTGGGTTTTGGTGGATTCTTCAGTCTGGCCCAGGAGAAAGCCAGCACCAAGCAAGGATCATTTAAGTGCCCTTGAAGAGCTTCCAAGGGATGGGCTTGGGAAAGGAGAGAAGAAAGGACTTGATCAGGGAGAAGCTGCCCCACTTTTTACCATTTTAATTACATGTCTACTTAAATCTTTACTGAACAAAAGTGTATAGTTTTTTTAAAAAAAAGTTCGAAACCCAAATCTAGCTGCCCAAGTGTACATGTTAACTTGATAATCTAATAGCTAAGAATTCTTGGGGGATGGATTGAACACTGGTGTGCTGAGTGTGCTCTTGTGAGAATTTAGACAATGACACCTACCTAAGGGGCTCTTGTAAAGCTGAGCAAAAGCACATAAAGGGCTTAATGAATGCCAAGGAGGCTACCGGTTAGGGTGGGATAGATTAGGCACTGTGCAAACCTGAGTAGAAGTTCATCTGATGGTGTCCTTTTGAACTGTGGAGTTCAAAAAGGTACCTCCCTGTGTATCCGTTCTGGAGTGCATGTACTGAGAAGGTGATAACTCGTAGCCATTGTGATGAGGAAGAGACAGAGCTTTGTTGTAAGAAGAAACACAGTAGATAAGCCAGGCATAGTAGTGCAGATCTGTAATTCCAGCACTCTGGGCAGCTGAGGCAGGAAGACTGCATGTTCGAGTCCAGCCTGAACAACTTAGTAACACAGCAAGACCGTGCTCAAAAATAAAAGTTAATATAATGGCTGAGGATGTAGCTTAGTGTGAAGGCCTTGGTTCAATGAGGTGCATGATAAAGGAAAAAAAGAGTGAACAGGGTATAAAAGAAAGAGAAGACTGCATTTTAGGGGTGGCGGTAAAGATGCCCAGGCACAGTGAGCCATACCGTTATTGAGGGAGAGCCGTGTGATGAAATCCAGGTTGGATTTGCAGGTGTGGATGAGCCCAGGTCAAGAATCAGGAAAGATGCAGCTGATTTGGTGGAAACTTGGACTCAGCTTCCCACAAGGAACATTGTGCTGCACACTGATGATTTGTATGGAGACTTCGAATGTTACTATACAAAATTTATGGAATTAGGAAGCCGAAAGAGTGAAATCATTGACATCACGGATGGAATCCAGACAAAGGGGCGACCCCTTGAGAACTCAACGTCAGCAGGTTAGCACGACCAGCCAGACTGTAGGCACCAGAGAGCCACTCCCATCACAAGCACTTTGTGGTCACCACTGGCAGGTTCCCAACATGACTGGCAGCAGACGCATTAAGTCTTTGCCGAACGACCTGGCTTCTTTTGCAGGAGTCAGCAGGATATTTCTTGCGAGGGTCCTATTTCGACAAATCATTCCATTCCCAGAACAAGTTCGCAATGAGATTGAAGACGAAAGATCAAAAGTAAGGGAATTTTCCAACAAGATGCCCTCACAGGCTATTTTAGATGTCTTCGAATTAAGGAAAATACGTTTCCGACGAATGTGAGATGGTACGACAAGAAGTAAGACATACATGTTGTTTCAACTGCAGCTTGCATTTCTACCAGTTTCCACTTCACTGGGCTTCCATAAAACAAAAATAGAACTAAAATATCACTCTGGGTGAAGTATTGATACTGTGTGTGTGTGTGTGTGTGTGTGTGTGTGTGCGCGCGCGCGCGCGCACGCGTGCACGCTTAAAATGCCAACCAGCAGTGATCATTTGGAAGGAAGCGTAACATTCTGAGATTATTTGACCTTGGAAGGCTGAATCTTCACACGACTGTTCTAAAAAATGCAGTCATCTTAAGTTCTTTGACATGAAAAGATCTTAAATTTGATTCAAATTAACATATTTATATAAAAATATGAAATGTACGATCCAGAAAGCAGAAGAGACTTCCATAAAGTTAGGAAATTGTTGGGCGGCAACTCTTTATGGGTCTCCTGTATTTTTGTAGAAGAAACATTCACGCTCTTCATTCCATACTATCCCTTAAAGGATGTTTGTTCAACAGATAGGCTTAGAATAAGTATCTTCCTTCCGAGCAAAGAAGACACACACTTAAATCTCTGACATCCAGGTTCCCTCAGTGCAGAGCTCTTCTCTATAAAACAAGTCACCTGTACGCGTGAAGACACCTGCCCCTCTTGCACTGCCCCGTGGGCCTTGGTGGGTGCTATTGTCTGAATATTCAGTGTTTCCCAAAAGCACGTATGTTAAGGCTCGGTCTCCAGCCTGTGGCACTATGGGCAAGTGGTACAACCTTAAGAGAGGATTAGCAGGAGGAAGTTATGTCATTGGGGGTGCGCCCTTGAAAAAGATCCTCGGAACCCTTCTTGCCTCCCTACTTGGGTTCCAGCTGTCACGTGGTGAGCAGCTTTGCTCCATTCTGTGCTCAGTGCCATGATGGACTGATGACTCACCAAAGGCCCAAAGAAATGAGCCCAATCAAGTGCGGGCTAAAACCTCTGAAAGTGTGAGGCAACACTCACCTACCTTCCTCTCAGTTGCTTATCTGAGGTATAGCATCACAGCCCCAGACAGCTACCACAATGGCCGAGGGTAACTGAGAAAAATAAGCAGATGTTCATACTGATTGCTGTGCAAGCGAGTTACCAGATCTGTAGTCTCTGACCCAGAAATCTTGTATCTTCTGCCAACATCCATGAAATTTTGGCAGTCTAACTTGTTAGCTTATAGGTAGGATACAGTCACAAACCCTTAACAATTGGTGATGAGAGAAAGGGCTTAAATCTAGAATTTGGATTTATAGTGTAGTATGCTCTATCCCACAAGCAGTTTGCAAAAATGATCGAGTAATGAACAACACACACACACGCGCACGCACGCACACTCATATGCGTACACCTGCACTCATACATGCACAAAATTCAAGCCTTACATATAGATCACATAATACTGTGGAGAAATTAAGATCTTTTCAAGCTTTCCCTAATGCCTTAGGACGCCAACCAAGAGGGAAACTCATCCATCCCAAGCACTTGGTACTATTTCCAGGATTTTTGTGTAGGAATTGAAATTTAGGAGTTTGTATGCTTCTCCTTTCATACCACAGCAACGCTATAATTTCACTTTATTTCTGTGGGTTGTGTCTAGAGGTTGTTTCTCCTTTCTACAACCCTCTACCAAAAACTTATTGTTATGTGTCATTAATTCCAGTTTTTATAAAGTCATTCTTCACTAACAGAGACATGCTTCTCTCCCATTCTTCCATCTTGCAGTGTTTATGCTGGATTTTTCAGGCTTCCGTTGCTGTCCCCAAAGCTGCTGCTACCCCAGTGAATCAGATGTCCCTCATTCTCCCGAGCACGTCCATCCTAAATTGTGCAGACTTCATTTGCCTTTTGTCCTCTCTGACTTGCTGCTTAGTATTCAGGGCAGGAGAAGAGATTCCTTTCTATTCCACTGCCTTTGTCCAGGCTGCTTAAAAGGGACACATACTTTCATCAGTGTGATTCACAGCTTGCCTCCACTCTGTCGTTTCTCCCATGGACAGTGAGTCTTAACTCAGGAGATCTGACTTTACAGAGAAGAAGGAAGGCAGAGATTCTATAGTGAGAAAAACAGGAGCTTTTGAGGTAATTGCCAGGGGTTTGAAGGAGCAAAGAGGGGAGATTGGATTCTGTACAGGTGACTGGGCGCTTTGGCATTCAGGAGACATCTCAGTTAGAGATCACATACAAGCTCAGGCTAATAATCGCTTAGGCCACAGATTCAGGAAAAGGCAATATTTCAGAATTTTGGGTCTGAAAGCAAAATCATGTTGATGATCACTAGTTTTGAAATCTTTTCTAACATTTCACATCCATTTTCAAACAAAGGTATATATTTTTTTTAACTTTTCTGTCTCCTCTGGCTCTCTTGGGAATCATGAACATTGAATAAACATAAAAAAAACAGAATTACAGATGATGTTAGGGTGGGACTACAAATGCTTCAAGATGCATCTTTTATATAAGCCAGGAATGTTCCTTGGAAAGAAAGATATGCTTTATACATGGTAAGAATTTTACTCCCATGTGACTTTTCTCCACAAGGGGACTGCACATGCTTTTAGGGGAAGGAGAATGTTTTTTACATATGCATACATATGTATATGTGGGATAACTATCTCTGCTATCTCTTTTTCCAAAAGAAAAAGGAAGGTCAACAGATACAGTTAGCATAGGAAATACTGTGGAATCCGGTTTAGGCTCTTCCAGGAAATCCCTGACAAAATCTGTTGAGAGACATGCTGCTTGCTCCCCAGTGGCACCCCACCTTCTTGTTTACCTGACAGAAGGGATGTTCCCTGGGGCCGACAGGGCAATGGGCTGCTCCCAGGGCCTGGGCAAGGTAGCAAGGCAGAGCTGAGACTGGATCCTCTGAGTTTCTCATTGCATCTCAATCACCTTGGCTGCCCATAACTTGCAGGTAGCTGGCCTGCAAGGACCACAGTTCTGAGTACATCTTCTCCTCTTCCAATTATAATCCTATCACTTCAGAATCATTTCTCTATATGAGCATTGATGCTTACTTTGGAGCAAATGCCCCTTCTCTTTCCCATGACTGCCCTCTACCAAGAAGAATATGTTGGACTTCTGAAGGAAGTTATCCTATCCATCTTCTTATCCTCCACCATTTACACACACACACACACACACACACATACACACACCCCACTGTGCTATTGAATTCTAGGCATTTCTAAGGATGAGGATGATGTTATTCTGAACCCTGGCAGACAGACTGGGTTTGTGATTTGTAGCTCCTCATACCTCCTGGTTTCAATCATTTTTGTGTGATTTTTATGTAATCATCTTTTCAGAATGAATGCAAATGTTTATGATTTAATTTACTCCTCTCCAGATGAGGAAAGGCTCGCGGAATAAGTTATGTCTTATTTGACTTCAGAGGACATAGCTTCATCTCTAGAATTCACTTGAAAGAAAGAGGATTATGTTAAAGTTACCCACTTTACTACAGCGCTAGAGCTGCAGTATTAGCAGGTCAAAAACAGCGGTGAACGAACAAGCCCCAAGAAATTCTTCCCTGAGGCAGGGTCTCGGGGTCTCCTATTTCAGACTGGTAACCCCACACCAAAATGACGAAGACACCTGGGAACCCGCAAGAGTGGAAACATATTTAACAACACAGATTCCTCGTCTGTTGCCACCTACCCCCATTACTTCTGTCCCAGACCTACTGGCTCTAGCAAGTGGTGACATGCCTTCTCTTCTCAGAGGCCTTTGAGCTTGGGCAGTGGGGCCTTTCCGAGAGAGATCTTTGTGCAATCCCAGTTCTTCCCCCTATTGTCAGCAGGGCGAGCTCCATGGCTGGTATTCAGCATTGAGATGCGTGTGCCAGACACTGACAAAACTTCTGGTGCCTGGAGGGGTGTGTTCACCACAGAAAGAAACTGTATGGAGGCCTTCGGATTTCTATTCACTGACAAAGAATATGGGGTTTCAGGAAATCCCAGAACTATTCCAAAAAATAGTCCCCCTCCGTTTACATATCAGGCATTCCTGGGAGCTGCTTTCTTTGCCCCAATCCTACTTGCACGCACGCCTGCTAATGGAAATCGATAATGCAATTAAGCTGAGTGAAGGCACCTCCCCTCCGACCCTGTCTGCCATCATAGCACTTCTTTGATTAGCTGATTTTCTTGTGGTTCCTCCTTTCTCACAATCTTTCATGCATAATGATGATTAAAGATGCTCTAAGAAGGCTGGTCTTCTGCCCATCTCTCTGATGACCACGTGTTATATTGAACCATCTTTCTTCTTATACTTTACCTTTCAAAATCCAGTGCAGTGATTACTCTTTCCGTCAAGTTGTTTGTCCTGGTTCACAAGAGTTTGCTTAAATTGTCTGTATGGATGGAGGATTCTCTAGCTTCCTATGGTGTGTTTTTACTATAATTTTAGAAATATTTCCTTAAGTTGAACCAAATTTAGGAAACCCTATGTCTTCTACATATATGTTCTAGTTCTGTCTTTTTTACTTCGTGGGTTTATTTCTCTATTTGTTTTGGAGCCAAATAGCACAATTTTGTGTTCATTATAGTTAAATTCTCACCACTAAACTCAGTTACTCTTGCATCTCATAGGATTTTACCAACTATCACATGAACTTTCATTTCTCCGAATCTGTGTAATTTGTAAGATTAACCAACAAAAGTCAATTTCTTCATTTTGTGCTGGATAGAAATGCTCTTTAGAACAAATGTGAAAATGAAGTTCAGGATCCAGTGGGACTAAATGTTCTTTGCATACAGATGCCTGCAATGATAGTTAAAAAAATGTGCTAATCATGGTGAAGAGGCAGTGGCTAGGAGGCCAGGACTTCTGAGATGGTGACTGGTACGATGGAAAGAAGCCTCTCTTACCATTATTTCACAGAAGTTTAAAGTGAAAGTGATTATTTAAGCTCAGCGGCGCAACAATTAGATTCTAGAAAACATCTGTTTTCAGATTTCTAGAGCCACATAAACATAATTAAATCCTAACACTCACTTCCCAGAGTGTATATAAAGGCTGCTTGTACAAATACCTAACCAGAAAGAATAAAACAAGAAAAACAAATAGCCCCTCCAAATTAGCAAAACGTGTGGAAAATGCTAAGACAAAGTTAAGCAGATTTCTTTAGCTGAGAGACTTCTTAAAGGTTTTGATAGGTGGTTTTGCCCAATACGTTTCTTCAGTGAGTATACATTATGCAGTATTTCATAAATGTGCCAATTGAGAACATCCATTTGTCTTCCCAGCACATTCAAAGGACTATTGTCCCCTTGGGAAACGCTATGCTAGCCGGGGTGGGGCAGGTTAAGGCAAAGGAGGTACTAGCACTGGGACAGCCTGAAAGCAAGCACCACCCAGACCACGTGCCCTCAGCACGTCACTTCCCTCACGCTGGCCCCAAGCTGGCTTTAAACTGTGGGCAGCGACACAGCTCACCAGGGAGAAGATCCACCAGGACTCCAAGGATGTGCTGCGACCAGTTAGGTACTCAAACACTTTCTGCGCAAACTCCACATGAAATGAAGAGATGTTGTCTATGACTCCTAGCATCAGGGAGCAAACTGATATTGTAAAAGAGAACACAACACCATGGACAAACCCCCATCACAAGGGAAGACTCCAATGGGAAGGACGGCCAGGAACAGCACTCTGCCACCCACCAGGAACAGAGGCTCAAGCTCTTCTGCCCTTTGCAATTTGGTATTGGAGTCACTACGAAAACACAGAGAAGGAAGCCCTGGAGAGAACAAGACATGACTTACACAGAGGAGAGAGAGCTTCAATAGTGCATCGGTTTTTCTTGGCTTCATCTCATCATTTCCAAGGACCCCATACCTCATTTCCAAGTGGATATGCTAAGTAGCAAAAGATCTGCATGTGTATATAATATATATTTGCCCATTTGAAGTGTATGTATGATTAATGTGCAGAATTGCTTTCTTAGAAGTTGTAAGTGATTGTTTCCATCCTGGTCAGAGTCCTGCATGTTCCTGGGTACCCTGTAAATTGTTTGATTCTCTGTGTAAGCTCCACACTGGGAAAAAGGCTCATCAGAGTATCACCAGTAATTGAGCAAAAGCCCTGAATCTTTCTGGGGTTGGCCGTTGGAGTATTTATTGCCATTTTGTGTCTTATGGTGCCAGCTTTTACATACCAAAATGGAGAATGTATTCTCTGTACTCTGAGTGCCAGAAATCAGGCTGAGAGCCATCAAATTCCACATGAAGAGATTGAAAGAAAGCCTTGCAGACTGTAAAACAAACTCTATAGTATACTACCACAAAACCCCAAATTAAAGTGAGGCTTATAGACAGCAGAAAACAACAAACACAGAAATATTAGCTAATCACAATGACTAGAGATGTGTACCCAAGACCAAAATAATGAGAAACAAGGTTTTATTCAACAGAGACAAAATAGCACTGAGATGAGCATTTTCAGTCTTTGTTTCTACTTTCTTAACACCCAAGATGTTGGAAAGAAAGGATCAAGGCCTTCTAAATAGGTCTCATTAAACTGACATGGAAATGCCCCCTCAGGATTTCTAGGTAGTTTTTGGATACACTCTGTACTGGATTCAGCCCAGGGAACTTCATCAGTGTCTTACGAGAAATGGGTGGACTTGACATTCGATTCTATACTGACATTCGATTCCATACTAGTACTGGTTCTGGTTCTAGTTGTTGTTTTTGTTGGGGGGTTAGTAGAAACAACGGGAATATAAATATTACCCAACAGACTCTTAGAGCCCCTAAATTTAACTCACCACAGAAGAGCACACTGTATTAACAGAAGATCACTTAGCCAGGAATCTAAATATTAGAATCATTTGTATGCAGGAAGTATATGAGGTCAATCCTTTAATCTTTGGGCTCTGAACTGACAGATTCAGGGACATTTTACATGGTGAACATTTCGTAAATTCTGTGTCATAAAACACAGATATAGCAAAAGCAAACAGATGTCACCGATATTTTTTTTTTTTTTTTTTTTTGGTGCTGGGCATCAAACTCAGGGCCTTGCACTTACACTCTAACCACTGAGCTAAATCCCCAGCCCTGATAGAAATTTTTAAAATAATTTACTCCCTTAGTTTCTGCAGCTCAAACTGCTAAACTGACTATGTCAACTGGCAATATTTTAAAATTCCAGTGTGATCTGTTGGTCATACTTAAGACAATGTGTTCAGTTTGTAAATTCAGATATTCTAACTGAATATTTCCAAGTACACATTAGTATAATTATAACTGAAATTTTAAGATTTATGCTGCCTATTTTCTCCCAATTTTCAGAAGTACCAACAAAAAGGATGGTAGGTCTTTAATATTTTCTTTGGTCAACATACATGGTTTATTTATATTCAGCAAACATTTAAAAAATACATATTCTTTAAATTTTGCATGGATTTTATAGCCCATATTTTGAATTACGCATACTTTAAAAATGCCCAATTTACTTGTCCTGCCCATCTGCGGCTTTTATATCTGCACCTTAGAAATATCATTAAACTGACAAAGGTTAGTGTCTGAGCCATTTCAGGAATTATAAGGAGATAATTCCTGAAATTATCTCAGCAGATAAGTGATGCCACAGTCAAAGGGAGTAATTTTTGGAGAGCTTAGTAAAGAGGCTTATTAGTCTGCTTTCCCATGTTGGGACATTATATCTATCACCCACAGCTTAAAGGAGGAGAGGCTTAATTTGGCTCATATTTCGAGAGGATTCTTCCATAGTTGGCTCACTCCAAGGCAGAAATGTTATGGCAGTGGGTGTGATGGAGCAAAACTACTTAGTTCATGACGTCTGGGAAGTGAAGGAGAAGAAAGCGTCAGAGAGTAAAGGAGAGTGATCAGACACAGACCCTGAACTAACATCTCAAAAGCTCACCCAGATACACCCCAGGACTGTGCTCTACCAATCTCCCGGTGGCTTCCAAAGCCAAACAACTGAACATGTCATCCTAATTTCTAGAGACTATTTACGGAAAATGTGTAAAGAAACCACAAAAAGAATGCCGCATCCTAGGACAGGTACCCACGGAAATCCCGGAAGTGGCAAGGGGAGCGTGCAGTCCTGGAACGTGGAGGGGAGATAATGTGCTCCAGGGATGAGCGCACCGAAGCGTGACGTGGCCAGCTTAATCAACACTTGGACAGAGAGTCGAGGGCATTCCTGTTTAGTTTTCATTTTCCTTGCCCCTCCTGATTGGCAAATCCAACGGTGAGCTAAAAAGATGGTGGGGAAGGTCAGCATCCCACTTCACACCAGAGGCAGGGCTGGAGCAGAGACCTATCTAGAAATGTAGAAGTGAACTTATCTGGGATATCTCGTGAGCAACTTCTATTATGTAATCTGGAACTTTTAAATGTTAAATCTTTACCTAAACATTGTTTGAGCTTGCTCGAAGGGCCGACAGTCCATCCACCCTTCTTGACTGGTGTTCTCTGTGTATGAGCATCAGAATTCCACAGTGAGTTTCTTCAAACCTCAACTGCAGACCTATTCAATCAGAACCTCTGGATTTGGACCTACACTTGCAGAGTTTGAGTGCTTCAGGGAAGTTCTAATATACATCTCAACTATCACCAACGTGCTCCTTCTAATGTGTATTCTTGGGTTGTGTCTGTTCAAAATAACTCAATTTGTGGACACAGTATTTTGCATTTTTCTCACATATTGCTCTTTGCTTTCAAAAACAAGAAAGAAATTGATTCTATGATCTTGTGTTCTGATCCTTGAAGGGCATTATAGAAAAGAGCACTATGAAAACCTTTTGTTGGATGTACATTAAAATGTTATTGAAGACATTGCTCAATAGCATCCTCCCTAAACGACTCTTGTCAGCAATGCATCTTCATCTTAATCCCAGGAATAGATTCTTCTCGAGCTTCTGGTTTACTTTTGTCACATAGATCCTGCGAATCATAGTAATTGTTGCATATTTAAAAAACATTTTTGTTTAATCATCCTTAGAACTAAGTTTTAGCCCATTTTACATATACCTAGCCACTTTTTTCCAAACAGCTTTGTTGTATTCACTCCATTGAAATATAATTGGTTCTTATTTTCAGTCAGCATGTTGCCTATATATTTGACATATGCCTTAAATTCAACTAAATGTAATTTATTTTAATCAATTAAAATTAAAAATAGCAGTGCTGAATGAAGACAGAGCAGGAATCTTCTGTTTTCCATTCTGCTTAAAGTCACTTTCAATTCAATGCTAAATTATTAAGAATGATTTAAGGTTTGTTCCTTGGACTTCCTTATTTATGTTCTACTGTGCTGTAGAAATCCCATTCTTTATGGGTAAGTTTAGTGCATACCAAGTACTTCTCTATCTGTTATCACATTTGAACATCATAACATTGTGAAACAGGCAGAGTGGTTTATTTATTTATTTTTGGATGATACAGAAGAAATATGTTAAAATGGCTACCTGGCATGTTCGAGAGCGCTGATTTCATTTTTATTTCCTTTTGATAGATATGAAATAGCACCTTGTTTTATTCTACAAACTTTCAACCAGTCTCAGTGATAAGGAACAGAGGTCAGCATCTATTTTCATGTTGTTGTATTTCCCTTCTGGCCCTACACAATTTGGGCTTGTAGTATTTTAACATACTGAATTATTAAAGGTGGAGATATGCACCTGTGGCTGCGCATAGACTCATTAACAAAGCCTTTCAAGGCAGGCAGGAAACCATGTTCATGTATCCCGTACAGCCTCTTACTGCCCAAGGTAAGCCATTCTAAGACTTATTTATATAGTACATCTTATGTATAATCATCTGAGGTAAGTGTTTCTGATTCAAAGGACGAATGTCTTCTAAGTTGAAGTCACTCTAGCTTTAATCCTAGAAATAACGTGTGGACTAGAAAAAGAACACAAAATACTCTATGATCTGTGCAATTAACTCTTGATCCAAGAGTCTTGGGGCCAAGGCATTGCGCAGTAGTAGAGTGGGTGATGATGTGGAAAGAAGGAGGGAATTAGTTAATTTTCAGTGAGTTTATCTTTTGACAGGCAAGTTGTTTATGATAATTTTTGCAAATAATCTCTTTCAAGGCCATCTTCGGCTTCTCTGTGTTAAACAGCTCCAAATCAGAACACAGCACTGATCAGAGATACTAAATGAGCTCTTGTTTATGGGTAAGCTCTATCACATTTATGACTCCTCTGGCTGGGGCTGTGTGCTTCTTTGTAGTGTCACTAAATTTTGATCACTATTATCTCAATGAGACTGATTATTTCATCTTACAAAGGGAAGGAGTTAGAATGAATCAAATTAAAAGCACAATAAGGATCAGCTATTTGTGTGAAGATGGGGAAGTGAGGCTTCATTAGTAAAGATGTCAATTGTAAATGCTTTGAAGAACAAAGTTACAAATGGAATCTATTTATGTCTTAATCAAAAGGAGGTGCAGTTAAGTACATTTTAAGATATTGTGGTAAAAATTAGAATCAATACCTTGTTAGACTATAAGTGAATAACCCTAAAATATTTTAAAGTAGTTGGAACTCTTTGGGAACTCAGGTATTTTCTATCTCACAGTTCTGCATTACTCATTTGCTTATTTTTTAAAAAGAATTAGCCCCAAAGAATACTAAGTTTAGAGTCTTAATAATCAACAATGAATTCACAAGCCAGCAGCATCATTATCTCTTGTGCCCTTAATAAAAATGTTGAATTTTGAGCTTCAAACTAGATTATGGAACAGTTTTTTTCTGTTTGTTTTCTATTCTTTAGGTTAGTTTCCACGGATCTAGCTTCAAGTTTGCTAATTATTTCTTCTGTCATCTAAAACATGCTGTTGAAATCCTTAGTAGATTTTTATTTCCACTATGGTATTTTCAACTCCAGAATTTTCATTTTTTTAGTAATTTCTCGTTGTTTACTGCTGCTATTTGAAGTGTCATTGCAATTATACTTTAACTCCTTAGAGTTAATCTCCTTTTAGTTCTTTAAATGCACTTATACTCACTGCTTTGAAGAATTCGTCTGGTAAACCCCAACATCTAGATGCTTTCCGAAGCTATTTCTATTGATCAGATTCCTATAACTTTGCATGTTTATTTTTTTTTTTTGTTGAAAACTAGACATTATACACAATCAATTTTAGCCACTTAAGATTTTACTCTCCCCCCTCCACTTCCCAACAACTTACTTGGGCTGTTTATTTGTTTATTTGTTTTATTGACTTACCTCAACTAATTCTATGGCATCTGCTATTTTTATGCAGTGGGTGGCCCTGAAGTCTCACCTCAATATATTTTTATTCTAGTTTTTTTTTTTTTTTATGACTGCCTTGTAGGAGTTTTCCTTGGATCAGAATAGCTCAGTGGGCAGCCAATGACTGGTTGGATGCTGTTCTTAAACACCTTGCACCAATAAGTCCTCCACCCTTTGCCTCTAGGTTTGTGTGTGGCTTCCCGCGTTAGTTATGTCACCACAAACTTAGTAATTTAAAACACTTGTCTTAGTTTCTGTGAGTCAGGAGGCTGGACGTGGCTTAACTGCATTTCCTCCTTCAGAGATTTATGAAAATGCAATCAGCGTGTTGGCTGGGGCTGTGGTCTCACCTCAAGGCTCGACTGGCAAAAGATGCACTTCCGAATGGATAATTATTGGCAGAACTCAGTTCATCGTGGGTTATTGGACCGAAGGGCTCAGTTTATTGCTGGGGACAAGCATCAGGGAACCCACAGTTCCTTGCCACGTGGGCCTTTGAGTAAGGCAATCCATAACATAGAAGCTTGGTTCGTCGAAGTCAGAAGGGGAGAGTCTGCAGACAAGACAGATAGAAGAGTGTCAGGTAGCGTAATCAAAGCAATGGTATTCCATCACTTCTGCAGTGTTCTCTTTGTTGGAAACAATAAACCAGTCCAATCTACAGCAAGGCTTCTTTTGCCTCTCATTTCCCTGGATCTCCCTGTTACAGCTCTGGCTGGTATGCTCTTTCGATGACCGTCCTCATCATTATGGACCTCTGGCTTCTGGCATCCTGGTCTCATAGTTTCTCCCTCCTATCTTAGTAGGATGTTCCACTGCCTGCTCCAAATGCTGCGCTCTCTTTCAGCAGGGTGCAGGGCTTCCAATATTGATGATGCATCATGGTGGCTTGGAGAGGACTTCTGCTCCACACAAACAATGTATGAGGGTGCACGGATGGGACAAGTCTCGAGCGGAAATGCCACAGACGCCCCCGTTCTTAGCAACGTGCGGGAGAGCTTCTTAGATAAATGCTTCTCAATTGGTGGCACGTCCTTTGTTCAATTTTCAGAATCTTTAAATAAAAACTTTTGATAACTTTCTCCAGTTTTATCATTGCTTTTGAAAGAGAGAATTTTTCAAGTTTCTCATCCAACCATTCGTAAAGTCCTGTCATTCAATCCTACAGAAGCAGAAACTGCATTTTAACAACAGATCAATGTGATTTGTATGCATACTAAGTTTGAGAAGTAGAGGTCCAGGTCATTTTCAGAAGAATTCAAATACATAATGATATGCAAGACTTTAAATTTGGGCATGGCAGTTCCATCTATGTTGAAAATACACCTACTAGTTTGTAGAGTATCAAATAGGAAAGAGTAACTATTTTGTTCATGTTAGAAAAAGTACTGTACTACTATACCTATCCCAAACACATAAAGTGTAATAATATAAACTTATTAGTGATAAATATACTATGAGTAGTATAATTTTATTAACATGAGCTATAGTACTTTGATGCACAATCTAACGCAAGATTTTAAAAAATAAAATCATGGCTGTGTATATGCATGTCTGCAATAAGAACTAACCCTAAGTACCAAATTACTTACCCGATAATTATAGATCTATAATGTCTCCCCAAAGTCTTATTTATTTGTTCAAAGAGTGATTAGATCACGGGGGAGCTATACTCATCAGCAACTTAATCCACTCCTGAATTCATATTTAAATGTGCAGTTAGGAGGTGAGGACTGGCTGGAAAAGGTGTGTCCCTGCGGGCACATCTTTAGAGAGCATGTTTTCCTCCCTGACTCCTCTTTTTCCGCTGTGCTTCCTGGCTGTCATGGGGTAAGCAGCTTTCCCCTACCGCGTCTATCCACCATGCTGTTTCTGCCTTGGAGCCCGCCGACTGTGGACTGAACTGTGAGCCAGGTTAAACCTCTCCTCTTTTAGGTTGTGGGTGTTGGTATTATGTCTCAGAGATGGGATAGCTGACATCCATTACTCAGTTCTTCAGGACATTCTATTGGCTGTCTTTAGAATCCACCTTGATAATTCAAGATTAGACCACTTCCCACCTGAAAGATGGTATAGGGCAGCCAACCAATTGTTGAAATTGAGCCCCCTTTATTCCTTCCAGCTTTGAGCAAGATACTTAACTTTGTGTTTCAGTGTTCTCATTTATAGACTGAGACAGAAGTATTGACCATCGCAACAGCACATTACCTACCTGAACTTTCTGCTTTCAGTCTTTCTTCCTTAGTGTCTAGTCTCATCTTGCTGAAATACTGCATCCTTTAAAACGGCACCTAAGTCTTTTACCTCTTCATGGCTGCTGGGTACTGGAGCCTGTTGGTGCTGACCTAGGTGCGCCTCTCTTACTAACTCTGCCTCCAGCCCTTTCTTGCTGGCGTACACAAATAGGCCATGATGGAGAATACGCATCAAGAAATTTGGCAAGTGCTGCAACTGAATTTTTTTCCTTGCAGAACTTGTTTGCAAACATTTACCAGCCTACCACTGCCCATTTGACACCCTCCAAGGCTTCTCATACTAATTGAAATAAGACTCCAAAGCCATCTATCCCTCGCCTTTCAAGTTCTTGAGTGACCTGTACCCTGGTTATTCTCCACCTTCCTTGCCGCTCCCTCTTCACTCTAATCCACAGTTGCTAGTCAAATTGTTATTGCCCTTCTTCCAGCACATCCCACTCAGGACCTATAAATGCCTGGAAATTTCTTCCTCACTCTCTGGATCCTCTTTTCTTTTTTTCAGGTTTCTGCTCAAAAGTAACCTGTTTTGAAAAGCCTTCCAACTCCATTTTAAAAGTTTTTTTTTTTTTAATTAACTGATATATAAAATTTAGGCTTGAGATACCATGTGATGTTCTGATGTATTGTATGTATTGTATAATGTTCAAATCTGGGTAAACGTATCGATCTTCTCAAATATTTGTCATTTCTTCATGGTAAAAACATTCAAAATTCTTTTTTCTAACTTGTTTGAAATATGCAGTGCATTGTCTTTATGTATAGTCACCCACCGTGCAATAGAAGACCTGGCCGGAACTTATTTCCTCTGCCTAACTGTAACTTAGAACCCTCCTGACCAACTTATTTAATCCCGAACAGTGGTCTGTCACCCTCATCTAGCTACACTTTAGTTTTCTTTAGAATACATGCAACGCCTTGACCTTACATTATGTATTGAAACAGTCACTCACTGTTCATTCGACTATTTTTACAATGGGATTAGACTTTTTATCTGTTCTGTTCATTGGTGACAAGCTAGTGTCCAGAGCAGTCTTTGTCACGCAAGGAGTACCTAACAATCATTGTTTAAAAGAATGAATTAGTGCTCCAGGTGAATGTACAATTTTGAAAAAAATGAAAATATCCCCTCTTACACCCACCGCGGATATTGGTAAGCTTCCAAGGTTTGGACAAGTAACAAGTACCTATATGGTGCTCACCAGGTACAGGATAGACTCACAAGTTCTATGTGGACAAGAACTCATTCCAGCCACACAATAACCCTTTCCCAGATGAGTGAACAGAAAGGTGGAGTAACCTGCCCAAAAGCCATGTAGCTAGTGAGTGGCAGAACGAGGCTGCAAACCCCAAGTCCGTGTTCTTAACGCTTTGCTGTATAATTGCACCATTCTGTTAAAATGCTTCCTATTGTTACCTTATTTTGCATTACTTCCTCTAGTTGTGAACATACACGCTTTTCAAGTACTTATGGATCGCTTATATATTTTAATATGAAAGGCAGCTTTACATTCTTTTGCTCCCCATTTGATCCAGCATAAATTGGATTTTAATCTTATCCTGATATATTGAAACATAACCTTTTATGTTTATGTTTCAGGACATTTTATCTTTATCTATTTCATAATTCAAGCTTAAATTTTATACAGTTAAATCTAGCAGATATTTTCTTTTATAATTACTGGCTTTAGCAATACATTTAGTAAATGTTTCCCTGTGATTAGATTATCATGTGGTAAGTTTATTTTTTAAAAAATAAAAATTTAATCCTTTGCTTTTTTAAAAAAAACACACAATGACTAGTATCAAGCTAATTAACTATCCTGGTAATCTCAATTCTGACTGTATATTATTAGATCTTCCCATGTCTGGGTCATACCCTGAACTTACTAAAATCAGAACTTCTGGTAGAGCATGAGTATCTTTTATTTATAATGGGAACCCCAAGATCACATTATTTATTTTGATGCTTCTTTTTTCATATACTAATAAAATAATCATATAATCATACTTATGTACACCTTGATCTTTACTTGGAGATACATACATATATATACACACACACACACACACACATGCACATACACACACACACACATGAACGTATCTCTATATATATATCTCTCTCTATATATATATATATAGAGAGAGAGAGAGAGAGAATTTTGATATCAATTTTGATATCATGGTCTTATAAAACTTTTCTGGGAATTCTCTCCACTCCTTTATTTGCTGGAACAATTTCTATTATACAAGAATTTCTTTTTTTTATTAGTCTTTAGTTTTTGTATCTCTTATTATCTTTATGTCAGTAAATTTATTTTTATAAAGAAATTGTTTCCATTAAAATATTTAAATATAATCCCATATATTTTTCAAGTCCCTCAAAATCTGTGGTTTTCAGTTAAAGTTCCAGCAGTCTATACACAGTAGACCTGAGGAGGGTGATTTGATGGAGTTACGGTGGGAAGATACTCTCACACTTGTATTTAAACTCTGTCTCATAGTATTTTATCTGAATTTTCAGAAACACTCATTATCTATGTCAAACATTAACATTCTAGAAATGTACACAAGGCAGTTTTATATGCTCACAATCTCCTTTCAAGGGATGGCTTCTCCCATTATTCTTAGATGGGATCTGGGATGCAATAGAATCCTTTTGTCTCTTACAGCCTTAGTAAGAAAGATGTTTCAAAGCGAATGAATCATGTGACGTCTGCCATTGTTTCTATCCTCACAGCCTGTACTAGGCACCATAAATCTTGGTCTTAGGAAAAACTGTGCCATATACAAATTCTTTCCTGAATAAAGAAATCCATGTCTGATTAACACAGGTTGGCTCTTTGTTCTGTTGAAATTTTTAAAAAGCTCTTTTAAAAGATTAAACTCAGTGTCTGAAAGACTCCATCCCACCAGTATTTATATGCAAATAAATATCTACAATTATTCCTGTGAGATAGAAGGTGAAGAGTACTAACAATCATGGGGACATAAAACTCAGGTTTTAATATGCAAGAAGTTTGAATAATCTGATTGTGGGAAGTCTGATGCAAAAAGACTGAGTGATGTTATTAAATAACTGTAATGAAAATGCAAACCAAATTGCAGTGGGCAACACAATTGCTCAGGATCGAATAGCAAACCATATATCTGATAGTGGATGAGAGGTAATATCCAAAATATAGGAGGAATATGAACAACTCAATAGCAAAAAAAAAAAAAATCTACAGACACTTGATCGTAAAACCAAAGAAACATTATGATTTTTGTATTTTTCTGGCTTCAGGTTGCTATTGTGTATATGACCTTTAAACTAATTATATAAGGAGGATAATTTCTGTGGCTTTGGTTATCTGCTTTGTACTAAATGGACTCAGCTCATGATGGGGGTAAGGGTTGTTATCTCAGCTTTATCGTAATTCAAAAGCTAAAATTACTGTAACAGTATCTACAAACAGGAATTTCTTTGAATACTTATTACCACCCCAAGATAACGAAGTGCAGCTATGAAAAACAGTGATTTACAAGATTATATAATGGTTTCAAAAGATGTCCACAATAGTATTTCTAGGTGAATAAGGCTTGTTTCAATGATTATAAAAATATTAAGAGAAAAAGAGAAACTGAGCAATTACAAAGATAAATATCCACATAGTTCCCATGTTGGTATTGTGAAATGAACTATGAGATTTGTTTTTGCTTATTTTTAAATTTTGCTGATTTCTAAATTTCTGTTAAGAATTAAAAGTTAAAACAGATAGAAAATAGAGCCCATTTTTTATACATGCATGAGAAAATAAACTGGTTATTTTAAATACGACCATGAGGAATGCAGGGACAACCAATCCCACGTTCTCCTTTCTATTACTCACTCAGCAAATATTCCTTGAGCACTTGCCAATCTATGTATCCATGATAGAGAAATACACGCAGGTGAGGAAGACAGAAAGTAGGCATAATCACAAGTCCTTAGGAGTTCACAATCCACGGCATGATGTCAAAAGTTTAAAACACAGCTCGAGGTTGCAAAGTGCTAGTACACAGACCAGATACTTCGAGAACAAGCCAAAGGACTGAGTGTGTGGCACAAAGTTGGAATCAGGTGAATGAGTTTATTACATTTGTGCCTAGAATAAAAAGCACTGAGGGTCCTCCCGTGCCAGGGCCTCTGTGGTGTAATGGAGTATTTCTGCATCCAGAATGCTTTTGTTGATGTGGCAATTTTTGTTTAAATATCACCTTAATATCATCCATGTTAATGTCATTTGACCATTTCCATCCTCTTGCCAATCTTGTTTTTTCTTGGGATGGAGGGATATTTATACCACAGTCTAATCCACCAAACATAAAGTAAATAACTAAATGGGTAGATAAACCTGATCTGTAAAGTGAACCTATGGATTCTTTTAGAAATAAAAACTTTTTATCATGAACTTAGTACCAATTAAAAGAGAATTCTTTATCATTCAAACAAGCAAAACAACTTCTTATATTCTAAAACTTATTTATTCCTTTACCAGTGTTACAAATTGTAACATAAACTGTGTCTCAGAGTTAATTAAAAATACAGCAATATTCCTTTTTGACACTACTATAATTTACATTTCTGCCTAAGCGTTACTCTTTTCTAGCCTTTAATTTCCTGAGCATGCTAATAAATAAAATGAATCCCTGAAATGTCCATTTCATTTTCTACAGTTTGTGTTGATTCCCTATAAGAGCTTGGCAAATCCCTTTTTTCTGTTTTATTTTTTCTGTGAAACCAAACTCGAAGAAAATATAGATCTTGCTAAGAAAGTAGCTGATAAAGGCTTCGTATATGCAACTATGTCACCTCATTGCCACATAGATTGTGACTAAATGATGTTAATAAATTCGATAATTGTTGGGTGTATTTTCTGGTTCATGTGAAAATAGCACTTTTGAAGAAATTCTAATGTTCAGTCAATGAATATTGACTAAGTTCTTGGACACGCCGAGTTTAGCTTAAAAAGCTTATCTTAGTTCCAAACATGCAAAAATTCAATTCATTTAAGCATACAGTAATATTCTATTGATTCTATATGATCTATTCTCGGAAACTGCCATTGCCTCACAACAGTTTTGTGTTTTAAACATCTCTTACATTTAATACCAGCTATCTGGAAGGATGAGGCAGGAGGATGATGAGTTTAAACACAGCCTGTTGAATTTGAGACTGTGTCTCAAAAAGAAAAATAAACAAGGCCTGGGGATGTAACTCAGCATGAAGACCCTGGGTTCAATCCCTGGTAACAAAACAAACAAACAAACAAACTGATATATTTTCTTTTTTTTTTATCATTATCCTTTGGTTTCTGAGAAAATATGAAGTGTGCCTTGGCTGGAATGCTGAACTAAGTCTAACCCAGCTATGTTTATTACAACAGAAAATGGCCATTTTCCTTCATATAAGCTTCACAGTATACAATTTCCTCAACTGATAGTTCTCAAAATAGTACATTTGACAAAAAGTTCAAAGAACATTTTGTACATAAGGATTCTTCTTCATTTCTCCTGAATGGGGACACGTGACTGTAAATACTATGTGACACACCCATATATAACATGTATGGCACAGAACCAGCCATGTTATTAACAGACTCAGCAATACTGACAAATATTGCTTTAAAAGGAAACTCTAGTAGGCCTGCTGCTATATCTAGTTTTAGCCTCTCTCTGTCCCTTACTAGTTTGGGACCTGTCACTTCATCTTATTGGTCCTTAATTTCTTTATAGGAAAGGTGCATACACTTACTTAAACCTTGACTAGTTGCTTTAGTCACTTTCCTACTCACTGGGACAAAATAGCAGACACCCACAATTTAAAAGAGGAGAGGTTTATTTTGGCTTATGTTTTAGAAGTCCCTGCATTGTAGACTGGATGTACACAGAAATGGCATAGTGGAAGAGTCTGGTGCAGGAAAGCTGCTCACCTCATGGCAGCCAGGAAGCAGGGAGAGAAGAAAGGAGCTGGGGAGGGAGATACACCTTTCCAGGCCGCACCCCCAGTGACCACCTGCTCCAACCCAGTCCATCTCCTAACAGCATATTTAGCTACGAAACATCAGTGCACTATTCCACCAATGAGTATAGTGCTCCCGTGATCCAGTCATGGCCTGAAAGCCCCACCTATGATCCCATGAGGCTTTAGGTGAACACCAAAATATAAACCATAATGTGAGCCTACTTCTGTATCTGGGTTTGCCTGCAAACTTCTGTCAAATCTGGGTGGAAAATAGCTTCTAGGAAAGAAGGTGCATTTACACAGAGCCTGGGGTGTGGAGGCAGACGTGGAGCTGTGCTTTCCCAGCCCCGCAAGCTGGCCAGCTTGTTACCTGACAGCTGAGCTCTTCTTGTTCTTACCTGGGCCCCCTGATGACCCAGCAAGGTGGGGTAGCCCAAAGCAGGCTGTCCAACTCCATGTCCACCCACCTTGGAATCTCTGTAGCAGACATCTTTGCATGGAGATGCCCCAGCTATGGTGCAGAAGCCTGCCTAATTCTGCTTCCCTGTTTTTCTTTTCACAGACATCAGTCCTCGATAAAACTTCCTCACACCAACCTCTATCCCAGTGTCTGTGTCCCAGAGAAGCCCATCTGACACAGGACCCAAGGTAGTAGAATTGAGAGCATTCTTCCATCATGGGGACTGTGCAGGACGACCAGGTAGACCCTGAGACTCCAACTAGGCAATGAAGTCAGGCAAGACTGAAGTGGGCTAGCTCAGCAGCAAGGCTCAGCTGAGGCTGTGCAGGAGCCAAGTAGGAAGGGAGATGCCGTAGAGCAATCCCCCAGCATGGGCCCTCGTTATAGATGTAGCTGATGTAAAGAACCCTATATACACCAAAGCACCGCTCAAATGTAAGCACTTTCTTGGTTGTGTGGCGAGTCACCATTTTGCATCCTAAAGTGTTGGGGCACCTTTCTAAGAAGAATTTCTTGGGGACTGGGCACTGATTCCAGTCTTCTTTCTATTGGCAGAACTGATTTTTTTAAAGCAGTCACAGTGAGTTAGTTCTCTCCTTTCTCAAATGTTATAGGCAAAAGCTGTTGTAGGTACAGATTCTATTTTGGGCCCACTGCCAACTTCTAAGCCTTTAGAGGATCGCTCTAACATCTGGGAAGGCTGCCCTGTAATCAGCACCTCCTGCCAGAATTGCGACAGCTGTGTGGAGGCAATACGCGGATGGGAGCTTGGGGCAGGGGCGCCATTATTCCTTACTGGGCACATGAGAGTTAATGCAACAGCAGAATACATTGAATATAATGCAATACAGAATATATAGAAAGAACATAGGACCTTGGAGACAGGTGGCTTTCCAAGCTTTTCTCTGTGCTTCCAACTCCAGATTCTTACATTAAGGAAATAACATTCTTGCATTAAATAGCTCAATGACCTGTGTTTATGTAACAGTAGACAAGAATGTAGAATTGTCAGGATTTGCCCCCAACAATTCCACCTCTCTCTGTTGGATCTTTATGAGGAAGTCTGTTGTTGAAAAATAAAGAGAAAATATATTAATTGTCAAACAAGAATAGAAAGGATCCACTGCTGTCTCATTCGGCACGCCTTTCAGTGGGCATTTGGTAAAAGGTGTACATAAAAAATCTTCACAGTTACTTTCACTGTCTTCACTGTGTTTTGCAATAGAAGCATTCTTTTTTTTTTCTTTTTTCTTTTTTTTTTTTTTGGTGGTGCCGGGGATCGAACTCAGGCCCTTGTGCTTGCAAGGCAAGCACTCTAATCACTGAGCTAAATCCCCAGCCCCTTCAGAATTTTTTTTTAATAGAAGCATTCTTTTAAGCTCCACAACTATCTTAGCTTCACTCTTTCTGTAAGAATAAATACGCCTAAACTTCTTTCCTTTCTCTTGTTTCTTTTTCATTTTTTTAAAACCAAAACCCCTTACACGACTTCCTTTTACAGAACCTCCCACTTTAAATTGCAGCAGGACAAACGAGCTATAGAGCTGTGTCTCATCCAAGCTCTGTGCTTTCCACTATAAAGACACACCTCAGCCCTTTCCAGCAAGCACTTAAAACATACAGAAACGGTGACGTCATGGGGGCAAGAGAAAGCTGTACTTTCAATCTTGTGAAAAACATGATGAAAATGGTAAGAGTTATTATGTTAGCTAATTAGGAACACAAAAATGTGGTTTCCTTACTTATATGTGGTGTTTTAAATTTAGAAGTATAATTATACTTAAATATATTGTGTACTGTAGTGCAGATTTTCCCATCCCACTTATTTTTCATTAGTGTTCATGTATGCTACATGAGAAGCGTTAGGCATATTCCGAGAATCAAAGCTGAATTGTAGACTACATCCTGGGTGTCATGAGTTAGGTAACAGTAAATCACTCGGATTTCTGAACTTTTCCATGTTAAGCAGATGTGTAAAACACCTGTGAGTAACAAAAACTTGAAGTGGAACAATAAACTTCCCATGAGTCGCCTTTGCCTAAACAGATTTATGCTTCAACTATCATGATCAAAGCTTCATTCTTGATCTCTCTTTATAGTTTTTATTAATTTCTGATGAACAGTTGGCCCTCTGCGTTTGCAGGACATTTGTTATAGGACTCTCCACCTGGGCAGATATCAAACTCTGCAAATTTTTAAGTCTCTTATAAACAACGGTGTTACATTTGTGTATAATCTCTGCACGTCCCCCTGTATACTTCAAATCTTCTCTAGATAATTGGATCAGTTAGGGTTCATATAGATGATAATATATAGAATTATATAGTAGGATTAAATATAAGATTGTATAGGATTACATATTATATAATATGCTACATACAGGATTTATAGGTAGAATTACAATGGCTGCCTGCAGGGGCAGGTGTGGAAGAGGCCAAAAGGACTATCTTCATTCTGGAGAGCTGAAGGATTCAGTTAAAGTCAGATGAGGCTCAAGTTCACTACAGAGTCCTGTGCCAGTCTGTATGAGAAAGCCAAAGGGTCCAAGCTAGAAGGCTGAAGAGAATTCTGGAAGCCTGGAGACTGACATCCAAAGCCAATGGCGAAGACCAGAGATCCTCCAGAGAAGCAGAAGTGATACTTCCTTGTTCTTTCCCTCTTTGTTCCGTCCAGGTAGAGGCCTAGTGATTGGGACCACCCACACCCAGGGTGAGTCCTCCCCCTTCAGGAAGTCCAACATCCACACACACACTGTGCTAAACCAATCAGCTAGGCGTTTCTTATTCAAGTTGACACCACAGTTAACTATCACACGACTTATAATACCTAATACAATTCGATGTTATATAAATGGTTGTTAACTGTAAAGAACAATGAAAACAGAAGTCTGTTCATGTTCAGTGCTGACACAATGTTTTTCTGAGAGATGTTGGTCTAAGGTGGATTGAACTCACTGGTGAGGAATGTTTTTGCATATAGAGTGGCAACTACAGGTTGTTTTATTTGATAGAGGCAAGGTCCAGGGAGCTGCATATTTGACTACCAATCAGTACTGTGGCAATCAGTTCTCTTTACTAAAGCTGCTGAGTAGCACTCAGCAGCCTTGTTATGTTCAAAGGGAAGAGCTAAAACTAGATAGTCTGAAAAAGTGTCTTCTATTCTAACCTCTTGTAATTCTCTATTCTTTTCTATGTTTGGTTTTTCTTAATATCATACATTCACAAACACGGGTTAAATTTTTTACATGAAAAAGACAAAGGAGGTATCTGAAGTAAACCAGAGAAGGAATCTAAGATTACCTTAATGCTAAGTCCCTGACCCCATGTGCCAAGTGCATTCCTGGGCAGACCCCTTAGGAGCATCCAGTGCTCGCTAATCTTTGAAAGTAACTCCCACAGGATCAAATACTGAGAGGCACATTTCACAACCCCTTCAAAGGTAGTAGAAGGAGACTCGTTTTCATTGCTCTGTGCCTGGCATCTAAGTGATCTGCAGCAGTGTCAATTTTCTGACAGCAAAATTATTCTCCTTCCCTGATAGCTTTTTACTTGGCCAGGCTTTGTACTTGTAAGCAGAGATGCACTCAGATCAGCTGGCTCACTGGGGAAAGAATGCCTGCCAGATATACACTGTAGGATTCAGATATTGTTATTGCTGAAGACACACATTTTTTTTCATCTTCAGGAAGTTTGACAGCTGAATCCAAATACATTTTCATTGATTATAGTGTTTGTTACATTCCCAGATACTTAAAGAGTCCCGGTGATTACAATTTCATGAAGTTTCTTTTTTCCTTCTGTAAATTCTCCTAGCCCAATATTGCTCTTCCCAGAGGACTTTATATCTATGCAGTTTGAGTGATGGTTCAACGTGTTCTCTTTCTATGCATTCTTGAAGACAACTGCTAGAAAAGGCAACCAATAGAAGCTAGAAAGCAATGGATTTTTGTTGTCGTTTTCTTTTCTTAAATGAAAGAATTCCCTAAAGACCAAAATTCAGTCTACTTTTGCTCTCAAGAATATTTTTCTGCTCATTGCCTACCTAGGTATGTATTGATCTGATGCCATACACACTTTGACAGTTGCATGAGGTCGTGATATGGTTTACATAAATGGCACATATGTGTACTATGAAGTTAGCAAAAGCACCATAGATGCCACTTGCCAACTGTGGGCCGTTTGGGGAGGAAGTGACCTCGCAGGGATTCAACCTGGGATCTGCGAACCAAGCCCAGCTGACCTCGCCACGTGGCCGCGAGCACCAAAAGGGGAAATGCACACATATTACAGCATTGCATAATGCTTGGCAAGTGGTATGCTCGACAAATTAAATCGTAATTTATTTTGTCATGGAGAAATATTCAAGTTTCCATTGTCTGAATCATACTAAGCACTTTAAGTAACATTTTATAATCTTACTTACAAATATTTGTAAGTGGGAAAGAAAAGTTTGACAAAAATTCCTGGAAATTTTCCTCTTTATTCTGGGAAATACACACATTTATGACCAACTGATGAGTGAAGGGTTACAGGTCATTAGAACTGCTTTTTCCCCTTCCTTAGTAAAGAAGGTAGGGTTCTAGTTTGGGGTTGGAACTTAGCACTTCCTTAGCATGCTCAAGGTCCTGGGTTTGATTTCTAGCACTGAAGGAAAAAAATAAGGTAGGGCTTTGGTCCTAAGAAAGATTTAAAATTCATTTTGCCTTCTTTTTCTTTTTTAAAAGTATTCATTAATAATTGCAAAGTGCCATGTGTATACTTATTACCAATGTGATTATGACTTACCACATCAACACTCAACTGAGAAAAAAAGTTTCTAAGTCTAGTAATAAGAATAGGAGTCTCCTAGGGATGCCGCTGGGTACGGAAAGAGATATTAGTCTAAGAATCAGAAAATCATGGTGCACTCTTCTTAGAGCTAATGTGCATCAACTAGCACCAAGATCAGTGCCTTTCTAGTTATTGACCTTTAAGGGGTTGGAAATTTTTAGAAAAGCTAAATTGAAATCCTTATGGATAAAGGTTTGGGGGTGTACGGTCATAGCCAATTATAAAAGCTCAAAGAATGATGAGATAACTGCTCCCCTGAAAACATCTTTAAAACATATTCTATTTGTCAAATGTCACTTAATGCTTATCTCACTTAATAATTAACTCTAATCCCTGAGAGCCATTGTGGATTGAGGGCAAGAGAGGGTTCCTACCCAGTGTTGGTAATAGCTAAACGATGGACTCTAACACAGGGGAGGAGAGAGCCTTTTATAAACTAGCTGCCAATTTCTGTGGCATAAATAATCCCCCATGGCAGACTTCAAGCTACCAGTAGAAAATCACTGAACACATGGATGGGCAGAGATACTAAGAACTGGCTCTTGTGAGCTTGTATTATATGTGGGCTCCAGCGTGGTGCTGGCTCTTCCGGTACCACTGACCCACCTGCGCCTTATTCTCCTGTTGGCTTATAAAACAAAGTCTCGAAAAATGTTTCCATCATTTCTTTTAAGACTTTAGTTTTCTTTGTAAGTCAGGACATGAGGATAATTTTGGTTGAAATGAATAAGGAGAAATGAGATTAAAGCTGGCACATAGTATATAACCTGAAGTGGGGTACCATTAATACCATAGTCTACATGAACACTGTCCCCTACAGGTGGGCAGGGCACAGCCTGCACAGACACATCTGGTGCCTTGTTACAGCTCCAGGGGCTCACCTTCGCCATGCCACAGACTCCTACCCTGCAACTCAGAAAGCATCGTATCATATCCACTGCTCTCAGTGATTCCTGCCCTGTTCCTCCTCCACTCTAACGCTGACCTGCTTGGGTGGCTCTTCTGCTCCTGGATCTCCTCATGAGCTTTGTGAACAGGACTAGACAGGAGTCAAGAGAAGGGAAACAGGCAAGCTCACTGCTAAGTTCAGAAGCAATGTGCAAAGGTGTTTTGGGACACAGTCTTGGGGGGAGAGGGGAGGAGTCCTGGGATACCCAGTCTTTTCGCCAGCCCAGGAGCACTTAGGCACCGTGGCCATTATCTGAGGGAAGAAAAAAGGAATAAATCAGCAGGTCTACATGCTGCCAAATTACCCTTAAAAGACCTCACTACTCGGTTGGCTTCCCCGGCTGAGTCATGGCTTCCTGAGCAGCCAGGGGGCCTAATGAAGACGCTGTGGGTGGCTCTGGATGGGGCAGAAACACAGTGCTAATCCCAACTCCTTGGACACGAGTTTTTTAAAAAGAACAACAAGCCCAGTTGATTGATGGTGTTATTTTGACCTTTCTTGGGCCAAAATCACTTCGAGAATACAGAGAAACAGACTCTTGAAATGGTGCTCTTGTGCTTACAAACTCAGGGAGGACTTCAGAGGGCAGAATGTCATATGCCCAGCCCTCCAGGGAACCCCCGAGGGCAACTTCACCCTGCAGACCACCGTGCAGGGGCCTGCAGAGGGCAGACCTAAGCGTGGTCTGTGTCCTCCGTGTGCACGATGCTGGTGAGTCTCCGCTCCCCTCCCCCACATGCACTCTTACACACACTCATCACATCTTCTAGAGATGGAAAAACAAAGCATCAACAGAAATGGAGGCGTTGGCACACAAGAGCATGACTCCTGTGTTCTTTGCTGCCAAGAGTGATCAGTAAAGCAATCGGAATAATTTTGCTAGGAGATCATGGATTATTCCAGCAGAATGTCAAAATATAAAGATTTGTAGGATATGTGCACAATATATACTGCATTAGTAAAGAAGCCACTGGCTGCAGATAACAGGATAAATCAGCTTAAAGGCAAGAGCAAAAGTAAAGTGGATCAGGGGCAAAGAAGATTGTTGTAAAATCATCAGACCTCTTTATGGAATCCAAGAACAGAGAAGCTGCTGATCTTAAGGACTGGAGCCAGGGCTGGAGCTTTGAGGAACCCTGCATGGTTTTGTGCTTCTTGCCCACAGAACCAGGTCAAACCTTACTAGCTGCAGACACAACCTCTGCACATAGATCCACAAGATAAGAAAGGATGGCCAGGAGCTCCTGCATTTGACATGTTTCAGTCCAGAAAAAGAAGAGAGCTCTCACTGTCTAACCCAGTCTACGCAATCACCAAGGAAGAAAGCAAATTTCAGTTAAGATCAGGTGGGACCCTGATCTACAATGACAGGAAGGGCACAGAGCCTGGGGAAGGATTCTAGCACCCAGCTCAGGTCAACACAGCCAGAGAAATGTATGATGTTATCTCTTCACTTAGGAAAAATGGAATAGATCAGAAAGATAAGGGCTGGAGAGCCAGGCAGATCCCAGTACCAGGCTTTGCTTTCCCAATTACTAATCTCGTAACTCTGGACCAATAATTTATTCTCTTCAAAGTTCAATTTCTTTGTCTATAAAGTTGGACTAAAAATATCAGCCACACAACATTGTTAATCTGAAAGGATGCTGGGTGGGACATTTTCTCATGCCCCAAAAGTGAGGTCTAAAAAATATAAAGAGACTAATAGTCTCCGCTTAGTGGTTCTCAGGAAGTCTTGGGACCATCTGCATCAGCCTCACTGGAGAACTTGTTAGAGATGCACCACCCTGGGCCTACTGCACCAGAAACCTGAGCGGGGCGACCAGTGATCTGTATTTCCCAACAAACCCTCCAAAGGGAGGAGTGTCCATCTCAAGCCAAATGAAAATTAAGGATCGGAGGTGTTCAAAAGATGAAAGGATCAGATCCCCTCTGGTCACGGGCTTTCTATAGAGAACTGCAAACCAAACCTGATGTCACACATTGCTGTGGGGAGTTCTTGGGAGAAGAGCCTGCTAGACCCTGAAGAGAGAGGAGAAGCAGAGGGAACCAGCAGCCCATGTCTTCTCCTCACGGAAGGAGAGACAAGCCGGAAGCCAGACAGGCTGGAGAGCGGTGAGGTGAGACTGCAGCTGTAAATGGGATGGACTTACCCTTAAAGCCTGCAGTGACTCTGTTCCAATAACTACAGCCAAGTGGAAACTTAAGTGGCGCCATGCTTCTGACCCTGCAGCCTTTCAGAGAGGGATGCAGAGGAGAGGAGTTGGAGACAATCACTGGGGAAAACTGAACGTATCCAAGATGCTCTTTGGAGAAGGTATAAACACTCTGGACCATTAATAAAGACCTGCTGCTTATTGGGTGCCTGGGTAGGCAAGAGTCCATTAAGCAACTAAAAAATGAAAGGGGGGATCACACTGAATTTGCATGACATAACTCAAAGGTCATTCTAATTCCCATGTTACAGAAAGGGAACTGAGGCCTAGAGGACCTCTCCCAGGTTGCCTGAACCCATTCAGTGAGTCGGCGGAAGAGAGCCGGGGCTGCCAGGAGTTTCTCTGTAGTCTTGGAGCCAGAGCCACGTTGTAAATACAGCTTCTTCATGGCAGCTACTTAAATATGTTAAGCTCTACACGGGGGAGATTACTCACTTCCTTCTGGGGTGGAATCCTTGAGCTTTCCAGTGGCAGATCCATGATTGGGAGACTGTCTCTCCGTCCTTCATTAGTCCCTGCAGAGCCCCACACAGAGGTCCTGGCCAGTGGGAGCCACAACCCTGGTTTCAGGACTACAAGTCTCCTTTCTAGAGTTGGCATTATTTACATGGGTTTATTTTGCTTCTTAAAACTCAAGTCAAAGACACAGTCCAAGCGTTCACTTTTCCTCCTCCAGCAAAGATCTAGATGATGCCTGAGGGAGGTCTTTGTAAGCTGTGAAAATCCAACCCGTGTGGAGCCTTTGGATAGAATCACCCGGACCTCACTCAGAAGCACTGCCACAGTTGCCTGTTTTGGGGGTGGGGAGCTGTGCTCACAGGCACCCCCTGCTTAAGTAAAATCAAAGCCATTCATTGCTTGCCTCCTTTGTGTGCACACACACACACCCATTTATGGGCATGATTCACAGGTTTCCAAATAACAAGTATGAACTATTTTTTTAAACACCCACCACGTAGCTCAGTGCCTTCCAAACTCCCTTCCCAGCTACCTATCAAGCCAGATTCTGACTGGCCCAGGAGACGGAGAGCACGAAGCGGGAGCTCTTAGGTCAGTCCCCAGGGGGTGCGACACTTGCAGCAATTTGTAGTGAAATTACCAGCTGAACTTAGTTTGGAACCTGGCTCCAGCCCTCCCTGAAGGGTGTAGCGCCAGAGCCCAGCAGTTTATGGTAGATGAAAGCTTTGCAATTGACTAATAGGCTGAGGAACATGCCACTGGGTGAAATCCAAAGGAGCCGGAGAGCCTACCAGCAAGGCTCATAGGTGCTACAGGCTAGGCGGGGATCATTCTAGCATTGTATCTCCCTTTCCAGTCCTTAGAAATACACTTGTGTTGGCTCCATGAAAACCATGAGATGCACAGGTTGACGGGCTTCCCAGAGAGCCCCAAGGTCTCACATTTGGGATGGAGGCCAATCTCACAAGTCACATTTATACCAGTGGCTCAGATGTCTCCCAGGAGGCCCTTCTCCTCATCTAGAAAGCTAATGTAACCAAAGGATGTGTGCCCCAATAGAAAGGTTATTCTGCCTGAAATCTTAGCTCAGCATCCTCCCTCACCTTTAAGTTGCTCATAAATTATGAATTGAGGTTCACACTTCATACTTGTATTTGTCAATTAATATTTACTGTGAATAAAGAGCTAACAGCACTTTATTATCTCATTTAATATTTATAGCTAACTTTGGTCTGCTACTTTCAAGCCTCATCAGATAAAAAAAATCAAAGGAAAATATCCAAGTGTTTATACAAGCACCAACAGTGTAAAAATCAATGTTTGAGGACTTTGTCCAAATTTTTATCAGTATCCCTAGACTATATTTCAAGTTAGGTCTTCTAAGGATTTGTGCACAGAGAAATACCTACATAAAAGTGTTCCTTAGCACTCGGTGGCTCTGTCTCACATGATTAAGGGCTCATGTGGTGAGTCCTGTTTATCTTTTTCCCTGGCCTGCCAGGAAGACCAGAGCAAGTTGGTTGGCAGCTTTTGCATCTTTATGCACCTTCCCGCTTAGCATATTTTCTTCATCTTTTCTTCTTTCATTTAAACCACTTGTGCATAAAGACTTCAGATTCTTTAATAGCCAAGGTTAGCCAAGAATAAATACTTTAGAAAATTAAACAAATCATATGTGTGGCAGCAGACTTCCCGATTCCCAAAGCAGATCACCCGGCAGCCCTAAGCCTCCCATCTGAATCTGCTGGAGAAACCCCAGAACACGGCACAGCTTGATCCGTAAAAGGCCAGACCCACGGAGACTTGGACCACTGCGGCCCAATTACTCTGTCCTCAGCAGCCTGGACAGCAGAGAGCTCAGTCTTATCAGGGCAAAATGGTCTGGAAGTTCCTGGACTCATGTCATTGACTTTCTCTCTCAGGAACAACCCAGAAGTCTTTCACTGAGGGGGAAATTTAATTACCAGAAATTTACAAACATATATGGAAAGAAGGGTATAGGAGCTGTTCTTCAATTAAATAGATGCTGGTTTTTATCACCTTCCTGGCAGCCTGTTCCCCTGGGAGCCTGGTGTTTGCATAAATGAAGACATTGGCAAGGAATTACAAAAAGAGTTTTGGGTCTGGACATGCCTCCCAGCGGCACAGGTGGTCACTCTAAATTCTAAATTCTGGCCTTACACAACCATTTCCAGATCTCCAAATCTCACTCCCCTCAGTGCCTCACTGCGGCAAGTCCACTGGAATCAGGGGCATCTGCAGAGCTGGTTATTCAGCCAGGGCCTGTCTTGGATCAGAACAGCCGGCAGGCTCAATAACTGTCTGCCAGAAGCTACACGCTCCTCAGACCCCTTCCCTGAAAGAAGCATGTGTGTGAGCATGCACTTTTGGGAGCGTTTGCACAAGCAAATAAGAGTGCATATGTGTGAATAGGTTGTGCGTGTGTGAGTGCATAAGGGTGGGTGGGTGAGTGTGCAGGCAGGTATGTACATGCATGAGGAAATGTGTCTTTAGTGCCATGTTGGAGTGGGTCAACACATGCGTGCATCAGTGAGCATATGAGTATGGTTGTGAAGGAGTGCATAAGCATATATGCATATGTGTGCATGCGTCTCTGCTCCCTGTGGGAAAGGAAGGTGGTGGAGAGGGGAAAGATGCAGAATGAACCCAGACTGGCCGGCATGGCTGACCTTGCCTTGAACTGATGGAGATGAGAACACAGAACTAAAGCAATCGACCTTGTGAAAGTGCCTCTCTATCTCCCTCACACACCTAACTGTCCTTAAATAAATAAAGGAAAGCAGACAAACAAAACAAGATAACAGACCAATCTTCCCATTAGGCGCTCACCCATGGCTCCACAGCTAGACAGACCTGCACCCGAGACAGCAGCCAGGTCCTCCCCATCACATTCTTCAACTCTCCTAGCCCGTCCTGAACTGTGGGGAAGGGGTGCTGGGGCTGGAATCCCCTTGGAGAGCAGCGGGGTCCAAAGATGGCATGCTGGCTGCTAGAGACCAGTCCCTGCGGGGAGTCCTGTTCCGCTCATTTTCTGAATGCACAGAACAAATCAAGGGCAGAGGTGGGGCCAAACGCATCATCCTTGGAGCACAGGTAGAAGGTAATTTATCCTGGTTTCCTCAGAGATGCTTGCTCTTGCACATCCTGTCCTGTCTTCTTGCTGATCCCTTCCACCCATCCTTCAGGTGCTGTCTAGCTCAGCCCGGATACTTAATGCTGTGTCGTGACTGTTTCCTTTCCCACCCCAAATATAAATCACCACCCTTTAATCAACCCTAAAATTGCAGTATGTGTTCCCTCATTTAGATGTACTTAGTAGCTTCCCATTAACTAGAAAATAAAATCCGGGATATTTATTTTGCATCCAACATCCATTACAATCTAATATTTGCGTTGTTTATTTTCCCTGTATCAAAACTAGCCTGCATAAACACTGTACTCTGCTCATTCTTTCATTCGACAAAGGCATATTAATTGTTTTTCCTGTCTCGGTCGGCATACCAGACACCATAATGATAACATGATGTTTAAAGGCCCCTACTGTTTGCCAGATATGCTTCTAAATACTCTGTATGGAATAACTAATGCACGGGTCATCTGAGTGTATGCACACAGAGGCCACGGCAGGTGTCAGATACAATGGGATGTACTTCTGGACTTTTCCGCATATGGGCTTGACGTGTAATTTTTACAACAACCTTGAAAGTGTTTTTACAACAACCTTAACCTCATTTTATAGTTGAAAACACCAAGTCACTATGCTAGTAAACAAAGTATCCATTATAGAATAAGTTTCAGTGGGGGCACTGAAACCTGGTGGTCTCACTCAGGACTATGCCTAATTTCTATTCCACCATCTCTCCAAATACACATTATCTCAAAAGGAGGCTAAGGGGAAGTTTCTACCATCATTATTTTATGGGTAAGAGAATTACAAGGCTCAGGAAAAGTCATTTTCAGACATGACAGTTAGGCTTCTACTCAGGATTTGAACCCGGACTGTATCACTTTTTCAAGCCAAAACATAATTATTTTAATTGTAGTTACTGTTTAGTAATGGTTTAGTCTTTGGGAACCCTGGGTTGGGACCCCAGAAGGCAGAGGCCATGACTCTGTCACTATCCAACTCTCATGTTGTCCTAAGTCCCTTCTCTGTGGTATTCAATTTCCTCATTAGTAACATTAAGGAATTTCACTGCACCAGTAATCCTCAGTCTTAGATGCACATTAGGATAGCCTGTAGAGGTAAAAATACACCTATTTGCAATTTACACCCAAATGTTGGTTTCACTGAGCTGCACATGGGCGCAGACACTACTGCTTTTCTACAGTTCCTCAGGAATACTGAGGTGCAGACAGGACTGAGAATGCTGCATATTCTGTAGTCAGTATCTCGAGAGGTTTGTTTCTGTGGTTTGATCCACTCCAATGTCTTTTTGGTTTAAGTCAGTGTGTGGCCCTCTACTTGAAGGGGATTGTTCCTGAAGACCGTGTCAGTCAAGATAGGCTAAGAAGTGCCACGTAACAAATGGCCCCAAGATCACAGTGTCAATCCCAAGTTTTATTTCTCACTTGGTACAGCTCAGCTGAGGTTCTATTTCCTATTACTTTCCCTCCTGGGTCAACATGGACACAATAACGTCTACCTGAAAAATTGTGCAGGAATGCGGAATTCCTGCACATGTGGAAAAGCATGTGCTGGCCCCTATAAAGTTTCTTCTACTTCAAAGTGACAATCACTATTTTCACTCACATGCTATTGGCAGTGAAAGTCGTATGACCAAGACTGGGGCCTCTGGGACTGGTGAGCACAGCCCAGTGTGAAGGATGATCTTCCTTGAGCAAGTCTTCCACAGATATTTAGCTCTCCTTTAAACCCAGCCCTCTCCCAGCTGAAGACCTCCCTGGCTCTGCTCACCATCTTCAAACCTCCATAGCATTTGCTTGAACCCTCCCTTCATCGTACGATAAACTCTGTATTGCTTTTTGTCCTGCACAAAATAAGCCCTTTAACGCAGACACTGTTTGCTCATCTTAGAGTGCTTTGTGTAGTGAAAGGATTTATAGGGACTCATGGTGAGCCTAAATAATACTTTTCAATTCAGATCAGCCATTATAAAAGCCATCTATTTAAGTCTTTAGTTGCCTGGATGGAAGTTTTATTGATGAGTTTGCAATGCAGAATTTATTTCTATTCTATGAATATTTATTGGATACTTAAAACAGCAGAGGAAGAGTCTGGGAGAATCAAGGAGAAATCTCTGACTTTGGAGGCAGATAGATTTGAGATCAATTCCCGTATCAGTCACATACCCATTCTGCTCTTTCAGGAGCATGTTATTTAAACACTCTGAGCCACAATTTCCTACCTATAAAATAGAGATTTTTTTTTTACAGCCTCATATGATGGTTGTAATGAAAAAAGAGGTAATATTTTAAAGGTATATTCCTGAGATATACAAGTTGTCAATTTCTTATGTGCACATACTTAATATTTCTTTGAATTTCAATAATCAACATTGCCCTCATAATCTTCTTCTTTCAATGATGTGGAAAGGGACAATCCCATTTCATCACCTGTGACTCAGGATGCACTTTCTCCAGAAAGATGCATGACCATGCCCTTTTCTATTTTTCACTTGCTCTTTCAAGTGCAACTGCCAGAGCTGATGCAGAAAATCAAACACCCAGCCTTCATCAGCCACCCAGCCTGTAGCCTTCATCTTCTACCTTTCCGTAGCTCCTTCAGCTGATCTAAATACTAGACTAGAATCAATGTGATACCACTGAATGAATGTGAATTTTTGGTCTGACTAATCACTGTTCAAGTTCTAGGGCTCTTTACTAGCCTATGTGATATTTACTAAGTTAATGAACTGTTAAGTATAAATTTCTCATTCATTATACGGTTACAAAATGTGCACACCTTGAAGAATTTATGTATGGATTAAAATACAATAGAAAGTAGAGCCTTTAATTTGAATCTACCACACAACCTGGTACACAGTAAACATTAGCCACTATCTTCTCATCATTGTGCTTATATCAGAGGGAGGAGTTGCTATTCCTGCTATTGGGGTCCTTTCTGGGGTGAAGGCTTAGGATACTTATGCCCTTATTAGGGAAATAAAGAAGGTAAAAGGTACACTAACAAATGGACTTACTGTTTCTGTCTCTGAAATGGGTTTCAGGTCCAGTCTCCTTGCTTCTCCTTCTCCATGGACTCTCTTCTCCTTCTGTCCAATGAGCCTGCCAAGTGTTGCCAGGTAGACAAGAGACAGTCACAGGGCACCAAGGAATCCTCCAGTTCTTCTCACCTTTAGATAAATATAATTCTCTCTTCGCTAGTCCAAATCCTCAAGTGTCTTTCCTGGAAGAGAAGATTCATGTCCACGACTTTCCTTCCCATGACCAAAATAATCCTGCTGTCTGTCTGCTTTCCCAATGTCACCTTCCAGCACATATATCCCTCCCCTGTAGTACTCGCTAAGGTGGCTGCACACACCTTTGTGTATATTTTACAATACATCCAAAGAACTCTTAGTTTATTTAAAAACAAACCCCTCCAGGTATCCAGTGACTATCGTCCTTAAATTAGAGATGATGTGGGGTAACACAAGGTCGTGGGCTTGCAAGGCAGGCTGGATCACTCTGGCTATTAAGAACGCAACCACAGAGTGGGCTTGTCTGGCTGAGAATCCTAATTTTGTTGTATAGTAGCTTCGGTGTCTTACACACAATCCTGAGCCTTTTGAGGTCTCAATTTCATCATCCCTAGAAAGGAAAAACTGGTAGGACTGTTTAACAGTTACATGAAAATGCACACATATGTCACTTATTTCAATTATATTTGAAGTCAGGCAGACTTGGATTTGAATTCTCATTCTGCTTCATGCTTGAAATTAAATCCAGGAGGTCTTAAATTCCTGGTCTATAAAATAAATGTAAAAGGTCTACATCATGGAGCGTGGTAAGGAGTGAGCACAAATGTTATTGTTTAGCAAATTCCCTGAACAATTCATGGCACAGAGAACATATGTCATAATTTAGTCATTAGCCGTGTATGGAGGTACATTCCTGTAATCCCACCACTCCGGGAGGCTGAAGCAGGAGGATCGCATATTGGAAGACAGCCTAGGCAGCTTAATGTAATGTTGTCTCAAAAATAATAAGTAAACACATAATAATTTAAAAAGTTATTGCCCTCAACTCCCATATCAAATGAGAGGTAGCTCCCGTATAAAAATCTGCAGTACTACACTGCCTTTCTCCATTTCTTCACCAAAAAGAAGACAAAAAAAGGAGCAAGTGAACAATAGGCCACATGTTTAAAGAAATGAAACCAAAATTATACACATTTTATCTGTTCATGTTTCACTAAAGAGAACTTAGTCACACACCTAGTGGCAAAGGAAACTGTGAAATATGGCGCCGCCGCCAGAAAGCCAAGTGCCCTGATGAGAGTGCTATGAAGTTTACGGGTGGGAGGATTTTATTCTAAGAGGGAGATCAGGAGAATAGATTTTCTGGGGAAATTAGCTGCCTCCATCACAATGTCCATAACAGGACATGGTGACCAAGTAGACCACAAGATGGAACTGACTTTTGGTATTTGGTCACCCCACCTCAGACTCGCAGCTGCCACCCTCTGATTTCTTTCCCCCTTGCTGGCTGCCCATATTCTTTTAAAGTTGACTTCAGTGCTATAAACATATTGATGCTATAAACATATTTAAGAAAACCCACGATTGTGTTAACCCTGAAATTCCCTGCATCTTGGGTGCGTGATATAAATCCAAATAGAAACAGGATATCTGTGAGATTCTGTTGAAGGGATGAAGGCATTTACAGGAGTTGACCTGAACAAAAGAGTGAAGTCCAATTTTCAGAGGTTTTCAGAGAAACCTGATGCTTCAGGTTTCTCACATCTTTCCTTCTAAGGCTCCAGGAAAAGCCAAAGCAATATGGACACATGGTCCTGTATAAGTGCATCTGCCAGCATGAGAAAACTTCATTCTCCCTGGTTAAGACTGCCGTGTAGTGCCTTGTGGTGGGAAGCCTCTAGGACACTTCCAGTTTCTCTTAGTCTGTCTAAATGCCATCTGCTGGGGAAAGCAGCCCTGGCTGTACACCACTGCCCTCAGTATCAGCCTTTTCCACATCGTTGGAAAGCTTCTCTCTCCCCCACAATAGCAAGCTCCTGGACAGCAGGCAGGAACTGTACTAAGATCCGGTACTAAGCAGGTGCTTGCTCATAAAGCACAGCTCCCACAGTAGGATCTCAGACTTCACAGAGCACTCAAACTGCTATTTCATTTTGTATTTTCATCTACTTAAGCTTTAATCATCAATTTTTCTGAATTTCACTTGAAGAGTGACTTGTTTTTCCCACTGGTTGACTCACAACTTCAAATATCTATTAATGTGTATAATGGGCAGACTATCGGCCTTCAAAGCTGACCACATTCCCATGCCTGGAAGTGGTATGTTCCCTTACATGACAAAGAGCATTTACGATTACCGATGGAATTCAGATTGCTATTTAGCTGACTTTAAATGGGAAGATTATCCTGGATTATACTGTTTGGTGCAATATAAACACAAGGGTCCTTAAAAGTGGAGGAGGGAATCAGAACAAAGAGAAGGCAGCATGAAAACAACTTGATCCAACATTGCTGGTTTGGAAAAAGAGAAGAAGGAAGCCACAAGCCAAGGAATGTGGGTGGCCTCTTAGGGCCCAAGAAGGCAAGGCCAGGGATTCTCCCTGACAGCCTCCAGAAGGAATCTAGCTGCAGGAAAACTGTAATTTCAGCCCAGTGGCACCTATTTTAAACTTCTAACCTCCAGAACTGCAAAATAAACTGGTATTTTTAAAGCCTCTATATTTATGGCAACTTGTTATGACACTACTATAAAACTAGTATAATATGCTAAGCCTACAAAATACAAGTCTGTGCAACTATGAATCATACCTAGAATCTATTTTAGAGTACGCTATTTTTTTTTAAGCAGAGACAAAGTTTCTTTAAAAGGCAAAATGGAAATTAGAAGAGAAACTGGCTCTGTAGAGCGAGTTTGGGATGAACAAAGAAAAAAAGGTAGAAAAACAAAAATAAAACGAAAATACGTACTGTGTCTGAGAGCTATAGTACAGGCTACAGTGGAAAGATGTGAGAGACCAGTCTGTCTCATTAACGCATCTCTTTATGCTGTCTAAATCTCGAGAAAACCCTTGCGAAATTTTACGTTTGGGTCCTGAGAGGCGGTGTGGGGATCTCTCACCTCAGACTGATGGCAGGCCTAGGCCATGCTGAGGAGAAGTTGCAACTGTTTGGGATTTTGCAATTAACAGGTCACGCCTACTTTCCCGGCCAGTTTTAGCCACACCTCTCTCCTACCTCTTTTCCCCGAGACACACAAATCCCCAAAGTTCGTTATGGAGAACTGAGGGAGCGGAGGCCTCTGTCTTCCATAGCTTCTTCAGACTGGAAGGGGCTATAGACCCATCTACACGTGGCCCCTAACTACTTTGGGGTGCTGTGGCTCACTGACTGGGTTACAGAAAGAAACACTTATCAGGAAACAACGAGAAAAGAGTTAATGACCATTGACCTTCATTATTAGCCTAAATACGAGGAGAAGGTTAGATTTTTGCACCTTTTCATAGCAGCATTGGTGTTTTATTTTTTGAAGAGCAATCTCAAGTGTTCTAGAGGATCGCAGGAAAAACGTTCTCCTTTTGGGTGAGCTTGTCTTTCAGACAGCTCAGGTGGAGCTAGCTTCACTCTAGAAAGATGCATCCAGTTATCTATTTCTGCGCCCTTTACCGCAGTGGGTGTGGCAAGGATCACTGAAAAGGGCCTTTCCATTTGGGGCTTAACTGGTCAGCAGGTGTTTCCTCTCTCCAAGTTTTTTACAAGCACTCAGTCTCCAGGATGGACAGTAAGTGGTTCGCCTGGACTAGTTGCTGGCAGGACTTCGTTCCCCTATATTTGGATAGTCCGTTGCACTAGAGTATGCTATTTATTGAATTCAGTCTTGAAAACATGTTCAGGACTGATCGCAAAGTAAATAACTCTTCCTTACCAGCAAGTTTTCCCTTTGAGAACAGCCTGTCCCTGCCTGCACTAATCCCAGGAACTGGGACCCAGTAAGACTCTCCAAAGAGTTCAGCCGATATCAATTAGAGGAAAATGCCCCAGTGAATTCTAAAACTCAGCCAAGTAACCTGAAGAATCCAGTGCAGCCGTGACATTTTTCACTTTGTAAGGACTCACTTGCTAATATTGCCTCGGGCTTGGTTTATCGAGTGTGTTCTTAGGAAGGAACTACACCAGGAAAACAAATTAATTTTAAGTTGGATATGCGGAAAAGTAATGAATGACAATATAGCCTTGGAGGTATTGCTCTCTGACAAAACTCATCCAAGAGCCAAAAATCCTATTTAAGAAGAAGTTATTATATAAATAAGTTCTTGAAAAAGTTAGGCCTTGGGATATGCACTTTTTATCTATCCATGCCATTCAAAATCACTGGAGACAAGTTAATAGCTTTTTAAAAAATTTTTTTTAGCTATTGAAAGGATGAATTCAAGGAAGATTTTCTTACAAGTGAAGGGGTTGCTTTTGTTCTGTGATCTCCTCTAAAATTTTTTAACAAAAACGGTAAGAAAAAGACCTGATAGGACTCACATCAGCCTGTGAATGAGACAACATTATCAAAGGGAGTGAGACAAAAAAGCAAGCATGGAATGAAGCATCTGGTGTACACAAAGCCCTGTACCTATCAAGATGGGTCACCTAGGTGCTGGCACTTGTGGCCACCTCCAAGAAAGCAGAACACTTTCCTGGGTCACACTGACATTGCCGGCAATGCGGGTATTGCTTTTACCATTTTTAGACAAAGCTTATTTAAGGATAATAAACCACATTTTGTTTACCTTTCTCTTACATGTGAACATTAATGTGAATGTGAACAATAATAATAAGTATGGTTTTCCTCAAAAATGTTCAGTATTTCCACATTTGTATCGACCTATGTATTTATGGATATGGTCAGTTCTGTGCTTTGGTTGCTGGTCTGGAAATGCAATTAAAGTGGCAGATGGAAAAGGAAAGAACAAGGGAAAAAAGAGCAAAACTTTTTTTTTTTAATATTTCACTCAATCTTCAGTCCTCCCGAGTCTCTTAGTTTTCCCAGCCCTCACTTGCGCAGTTAGTAACACTTGACATTTACAGGGTTGCTTTCAAAACAAAGACCCTGGATGCCTAATGCACCATGCTAGCAGGCAGAAGGGACTGAGCTCACAGGCCAGGTGCAAGACACAACCTCCAGTGGGGAGTGTAGCAGCTGGGCCACAGCTGGTGGGTAATGAGCTCGGGACAACAGCCCAGAACAGGAAGCGCAAAGGAATCCCAGGTCCAGTTGAGACTTCAAGGGCAACAGGAGGTAGCCCGCAGGCTGAGATGACACACTGGAATGTTGCCGGGATATCCATCTTACAAAACGTTCAGATGCCCTTATCAAGGGCAGAGGGAGAGAGGCATTTCCTGGCTTAGCATAGCCAATCGTCCCTGCTTAGGAAGTGAGTCTTCCTAATCAGCCGTGACTTATGGGAAGATAGCAGGAGGTTGGGTGCATTGGTCCCTAGAATACCACAAGAGTGAAGCAGATGCGTCTGCCTGAGGGCTTCTGCCTCGGGTGGTAGAAACAGAAAAGTGAGATTTCCTTCCCACCACACTTCAGTGCACAGTAATGTAGCCAGCAGACAAGAACAAGAACCATCACTTTATATTTGATGGTTCAAAACAGTGTGGTCAATTCCTAATATTTTAAAGATTAGTTTCACAGAGAGTTTGACTCACACCTGGAGGATTGAAACACTATTTCCAATCTGTTCGCTTTTGACATTTTTAGTGCACCTCCTTAAATTACAGCCAGTCAATAAAATAAATGGGGATGGAGGCTCCAGAGCTTCCTGTTTTGTTGCTGTTCTTAGAAAAAGGTTTGAAGAAAATAACGGGGGAAAGTATTCCTCTGGCTGATTTGAACCTTTGAGCCCTGTTGGCTGATGGGAATTAGCAGCACTGCTGAAATGGTGAGTGTGAAGTCAGCATACAGACCAAGAGGCACTGGCGAGAGAAGGGACACAGGGCGCAGGGTGTGCAATGGATGGATGGCTCTGTGCGGTGAGAGCAAATAGGTTTCAGCGTTCACACTGTGTTAAGAAGAATCGAGACCCCGGGCAATACACTCAGCCTGGAAAATAAGACTATGGCGAGGACAGTGTGGGCACCATACTTTTGCCGTCTCAGTAGGCATTTGAATGTAGAAAGGCTAGTCGACGGTCATCTTCACGAAATACACTGTAAGCATTTTTTTTTCTTTTAGAAGATAAGCCTTCCTGCAATGTGACACTAGGGTGTGCTAAATTCCTCCGGGGACTTCATAGTTAGCTTTTTAGGCGCAGACTCTACAGCCACTTCCTTGCCATTGTCTGTAGACATCGCTTTAGATACTTGGAGCATCAGGGATTCCAGGAGTTAATGCTTTTGAAGATTGTTACATGGATTGTTAGTAGGCTCATCTCTGGATAAAATTAGGTGGGAGTGAGAGAAAAAATGAGCCTCTATTTTATTTAATCTATCGAGTTTTGAAATTTCCTTGGGTCAGCTCCTTATACTTTTATTTTTAATAAAGTAAAACATATTAAAGAATCATCTCCCTTCAGAGAAATGTTTTACTCCAACAATGAATAAGTGACTGCCCAGGCCCTTGCTGGAAATCGCCCAAAACGTAGATTGGAATAATCTACGGCTCTCTCCCATGTTTCTGTGTTCCGGCCAGGCCTTCGTGGTCCTTAGTCACAGGATGTAGGACCTTTCTGTCCCAGCACCCTTTAAATGTGGAGAGCCTATGAGAGTGATTAGTTCACCCCTGCTGTGGCCTTTTGGTAAACACTTGATTGGGTGCTTGGCCTGAGAAATTGCCATGGTGGAGATTTTTGCCATTTTTCCCTGCCCACCTGCTTTTCTGTTTGACTCATTTCAAATCTTGTGGTGGGAGGAAAGCTGTCAGCGTGTGTGGGTGACAGAACTGAGGTGAGAACTGGATGTATGGTCTGAGGTTACAGGAAATGGTTGTTTGTGTAGCCCCATTGGAACTCAGGGGAATGCAAAATGAAGCATTAAATTCAAACTTTCTGACTCACTATTCCCTTGAGAAAAGGGACTTCAGAAAACGCAGGTGTGCGGTCCACGGAGCTGGTGGTTCCCTTTACAGTTTATTTCTGTAGAAATAAACTCTGACACTCCGTCCCAGGGGCTGCAATGTTTTACCTACCAAAGAGACTCCTGGGGTGATGTGTATTTTAGAAACCTCAGACATGAATTGTGTTCAGGCAAGATTCACCTTTGGTGATATCATTCATTCCTCCCTGAGTAGATGGTGCTTCCCAGCCTTTTTTCTGGCTCTTTTCCTTCTGACTCCTAAATGCTGACAGCTCCTAGCTCAGACCAGAGGCTCCTTCTAACCAAAAGTTGGAACCATGGTTGTAAATATCATCTAGGTTCCAATGACGCTCAAATTTCCACTCCCGACCTCCCCCAGGAATCCCGGATATATGCATTCTAAGCATTTACAGGGCATCCTAACAAAGATCTGGAGCTCGACATGACAAAGCAGTCAGACAACAAAACTCCTGTCTTTAGCCCAAGCCTGCTTCCTATTCCATATATTAATTGAGGAAGTTTGAGTTAAGGTAAAAGTCTTACGTATATAAAGGCCCAGACACAACAGAAGTGCATGTCTTACTCATTCACTTAGACTTGACGTGTTCCAGACAAGCAGGGCCCATGTGGTGTGCGAGTGGTTACCCAAAGGGCACTATGTCTGAGAGAAGGTTTCTGAGGTGACTATGTCCATCCAAATTGAGGAGGCTGAGAAAAAAAGGCCGTGGGGGCTCAGGCACAGGAAGATTTTGAGGATAGTTCCACAAGTGATCAACATCACCGTTAATTGCACTTAAGGGCTATATTTCACACCAAACTGCAAGGCAGACTAGGAATGAAGAGAAAACTGCCTGGGCAAGCAACTACCTAGTCTCTGACACATTCCACCTTTTGGATAAGCAAATAACCAAGTCCCTCTCATCCTCTGAAACAAACCACAGTTCAAAGTGCAATATCTCTGGCTGTAAACATCCTGACCACACTTTAAGTCAGATAGTTTGTCCAACCCTGGGAGGTTCATGATCTCTCCATTCTCTGTGCGCAGTCTGGTCCCTGCTCGCAAAAGGCCAATTTTTGCCTGACGGACCTCTGTCTTGTAATACTGTATGAAAGACAACCAAGAGAAGCCACCTCTTGGGTTTGTAAGAGAAGCTAAATTCTACCATGGATTACACAACTCTTTGTCAACTTGTTATCACTCACATTTCCAACCTTCATGAGTACCATTCTTGCCCTACCCACTAGGCCAAATTTATTTGGTATTTTATGTTTCTTGAATATGTCCTGCAACTTTGTGTTAGCTTTTTTGTAACCCTTTCCTGTAGTGATTTTTCCCTTTTCATAACCTAAAGTACAGCTATATATCCTCTTTGTGTTTAGTTATGTGGATTTAAATATAACCTCCTCAAATTGGTTTTCCCTAGCTTCACTCACCCAATTCTAATTTTCTATATAGTAACTACACAGAATTACTACATGATTCCCCCCTCTTCCTTCATCCTTCCTATTTCCTTCATTCATTTCTTGTCTCCTCTGCTAGTACAGTAAGACAAAAATGTTTAGTTTTATTCCATGACTGTTATATTAACAGATGTGAATAGTACATGCGCCATTGTAATTGTATAATAAATATTTAGTGAGTGAATGAATGAACTTATTTTCTCAAAGAATTGCCAATACTAAATTTTACAGTAAATCCAGAATGACTGGAACTGATAGAGACTTTATTGATAATTAAATACATGTAAACCCCAATTCAACATATTGACTAAATGGGTCATAGAAGTTGCACATTTGGGGACCATTTGGAACACTCTTTTCTGTCTATATGTTCTATGGTTGTGTAAAGTGATTTATTCCAAGAATACTGTATTTCATTATTTGCAGCCAGTGACCAAGTTGACCTAAGTAGCAATGGTCAGTGTGACAAGTGTTCTCTTTAGTCAAATTAGTCAGTCAATGAGGTCTGATATAAATTTACATACCAAATCAACTCCCAGAGAGTTTCATTAATACTATTCTAAGAGGGAACAGATTTAAGGTTTTTCTTTTAAAGTAAACATTGCAGGAAATAAACCATGTGCTGCAAACTAAAGCCTGTGAAACTGACCACTTGTGTTTGTAAATGAAGTTTTACTGTAATACAAAACAGATACACTTCAGTAGTGGTAGGATAGTGTGGAGTTGAGTAGCCCAAAACGTTCACTGTCTGATCCTTTGAAAAAGTTTGCCAATACCTGCAGTAAACTACAGTATTACCTTTGGGATGGCCCTGCTCAATGCTTCCCAAAATATGTAGCTTCATTTATTATAATATTTATTTAGTGCTCATTATTAACACTTTCTTATTGAGAAAATTTAAAAATACATACTAGCTATTGTTTAAGTGCAAAACCATTGTGCTTTCTTTTAAAATACTATACACTTTCATAATTCAGTTTTGTCTAATGAATTGTGTCTAATAAATTATTTCTTCAGAGACGCATACTGACATAAAACTGTCTGGTAAGAAATTCATGAAAAGACATTGAATCAGCTACAGGTTCAATCAAGTTTGCGAGGGACAGACTATTGGATGTACTCCATATTCACACTTCACTTTCCCTTTTGATAATAGAGATTTTGTGTCTTAGCAGACAGGCAGCCACCTGATGAAGCCATATTTTTTTTCAGCCTCCTTTACAGGTTGGTGTGGACATACCTTTATATTCGGGCTTGTGGTACGTGTGCCAAGGACACATAAGCAATTTCTGGGCCTGGTCTTCACTTTTCCTTCACCTCCCAGTGACAAGACTGCAGATACGGCGGGGGAGCTGGGGTCAAACAGTTGAGGCCATGAGGCAAGACTGGCCACATGGGCAGACTAACGGGACAGAAAGTCCCATTCCCGTGGACCCATCGCGAGAGTCCACAGTCTCTGCAATCAATAGTGGATCCCCTGCAGTTAGGCCGCTTTCATGTCAACATCCCAAAAAGTGATTTTAAATTTCTTTCTTTCTTTTCTGTATGAGAAAATGAAAAATCAGCTATCTCTTGGGTGTGTAGGATAGAGCTGTGAGACTGGCCACCCTGACAACCTCCTGAGTCCTCATGTTACACAGTCATTAAACCACGATGCTTATATAAGGAGTTGATGCACAATAGCTGGCTTCTTAAAGAGCAGAACATAGAAATCCCATATGATCGAAAATTACTAATTAACTAAAAATGTGAGGTAGATTTTGTTAGCTTTATTTTACAGATAAGGAAAGAAGAGAACAGAGAGGCTAAGAAATGTTTTCAACTTTACAAAGTAAGCACTAGTAAAAGCCCCTACTCAAATCAAAGTCAAAATGCTTCTCACGATAGATTACTCCTCTAGTGGCCTCCCAAGAAACCAATTTCTGATAACCATGTTTTGTTACTTTCCTCCCTCATTCACTCTGTGTTTGGCCATGTAGCTGGCTTTGGTGTAAGGTTAAGGTCAAGCGAGTTGAGGTGTGATTGGGGCTCGTGTAATGTGTTTCATTACTTAAGATTGCTAGTTCCTGGATACTCCTTCTTAGAACCCAGCTGCATGTCAGGAGGCCGCATGGAGGAAAACCTGGACGTAGGCCAATAGACCCCACTGGGCTCCAAGAGAGCTCCAACATTAATTTGTCATGTGCGTGAGCCATCTCGGCAGCTGATCTTCTGCCCTCGGTCACACTGTCCTATCTGATGTCATGAAGAGCTACACATGAATTCCCAAATTTTCAGAAAATGCATGGTTTTCTTTGCAATGCTTAGATCTCAGAGTTTATGGTGGTTTTTGTCCTGGTAATAACAAATATTTCTTATTTTTCGTTCGATATTTTGGAATGCTCTGGGTTGTAGGTAGGAATGGCCAAGTTTCTCATCCACTGATACTGTATTAGTCAAGGCTCCCCAGAGAGACAGAAGAAATAAGATACGTACAGAGAAGAGAGTGAGAGTGAGGAGAGAGATGAAGAGAGGGAATTTTAGTAGCAGGATTAGCTCATGTGAATATGGAAGATGAGAAATCCCATAATAGGCTGTCTGCAAGCTGGAGACCCTGATATGCCAGTAGCATGGCTTAGTCCAAGTCCGAAAGCAAGCTGATGGTGTAATTCTCAGTCTGATACTGAAAGCCAAGAACCCAGGGAGTAGGGAGCACTTGTGGTAAGTCCTGGTGTGTCAAGACCCAAGAGCATGGCGTCCTGAGGCTCACAGGCAGAAGCAGTAGCATATATCCAAGCTTTAGGAGAGGACGGGAATTTCTTCTCTCCTTTTTTTGTTCTCTCTAGGACCCCAGCTGATGGGACTATAGCCACTCACATTGAAGGTAGATCCTTTACTCTGTCCATTGAGTCACACACCAATGAGTGTGGAAACACTTTCCTAGACACACTCAGAAGTAATGTTTTATCAGTACTCTAAGTACTCCTTAACTATTCAAATGACACTTAAAGTTAACCATCACAGATACCACCAACACCTTATCTTTGTAGGTCTAGGAAAACATTGGATTTAATGCTTTCTATGTATTAGTTTGCAGGAAAATAATACAACTCACTGATAGTGAGATATGTTCCTAATGCAACTCATGGACAATAAGATATGTTCCCTATCTCATTTTCCACCCCAGTGGTAGGAAAATGTGTCAAAGATGCCAAAACCAAAGGAGCCAGATAGACCTAGATTTCAATCCTCCTTCAATTCTGTGACTTTAACCTGTCTGTGCATCTCTCTTCACATGCCTAAGCCATAAAAGGCCATCACTCTCAGGTTATAGGAAAAGTCAGCACTAATATTTGTATAGTTCTAGCACCGTATCTGTCCAATCCAAATGTATTAGGTTTCCCATTGTTGGGGGACAAAACCCAACACCTACAATTTAAAAGAGAGGAGGTTTAATTTGGCTCATGGTTTCAGGGGATTTACTCCAGGGTCAGCTGGCTTCAAGGCAAAAACATCATGGCGGGTTTGCAGGACAAATACGCTTAGTTCATGGCAGCCAGGAGGCAGAACAGGGGAATAGTGCCTGACAGGAAGGGACAAGGGATCAGAACTAGTACCCAAGATCACACCTGCGTGATACACCCAGATATACCCAGACACACCCAGACACTCAGATACACCCCTGGGTGGATCCCAAACCAATCAAGTTGACATAATTAAGTTTAACCACCACAACAATGTAGCTGGTAATGTCACTTTAAACTACAACTAACACTTCATGTAGTTTACCATCTGTCAAGGTTTGCTCTTCTAGAACTCATTCACTTTGTACCACAGTAAAAGGGTTATCTGAATAAGGCTCAAGCTCCCTGTGACTACATTTTGTGAACCAGGCTTGTAAAATGCATCCACTGGCAACAAAGGCAACAGATGCTCAAAGACAGCAGAAGCCGCCCCTGGCAGTGAGACCTTTTTAGGCTCCTTCATTCCACAGTATGATCTCCTGGAGCTTCACACAGGCAGGAAATATGAAAGCCAAGTTGATGGCTTCACTTAAAAAGCATTTTCCCTCAATTATTGCTGCCCTGTCAGTTCCATTCAGGCATAATTTGGCTCTCGTGATATTCAAATGATTACCTTCTCATTCTCCCTGCAGTGCTGCCGATTGACAGAAACTTGGGGAATGATCACCTTGGAGAGGCTTGAGATGGTGAAGAGGATGAAGGCGCTGTCAGCGTCCAGTGCAGCATGAGGAAGGAGACAACAGGGCGTCGCACAGCGAAGCAGGAAATCGCTGCTGATGGTACTAGGTGAGTGTATAATTCCCCGTGCAAAGTGCCCTTCTCTGCTTAAACTGTTCACATGAAGCGTAGTCCCCTCTCTCTTCACCAGGAAACTATAGGAAGGAGCTAGCATAAAGAAATGAAAATAATCAGTGCACACTTCACAGCAGGAAATGCGGAGTAATGATTGACGTGGGACAGCTGTGACGGGTCGGCCTTCCCTCCATGACATTAACTCACCTCCTGGGAGGGAAACCCTACTTGAGATGCTCACAGGTCAGAGCACAAGGAAAGAAAGAAAAGCGTCTGATACTTACTGCAAAGAGGGAATATGAGTTCAATTGCTATGGCAGGCAAGACGAAAGCAGGAAATAAAGCATTAAATGTTGAAATGTTGATGACAACCTGAGGTGGGCAAAAAGAAATGCAGCACATCTGGAGAGTTTATTTCGAGACCATCAGCTGGCCTGACTGCTTCTTCCTCTTGGCTCCCTCACCATGTACTGACAGGGTCGAATCAAGGGGTCTCCACCTTCATAAGATCCACCTAGGAACACCTTGTTTGCACACAGAGGTGTTCACTGTTTTGTTCTGGGTCAGAATGAGCTAGACATTTTACCGGGAAGTGTGATGAACTTCATAGAGGGTATCTGAGCTCACAGAATGCAGAAGGGGCATGGTGACTGCTCCCCGCCCCTCTACAATGGCCCGGACGGTACTTTGTGCAGAATGGTACAAAGGGCCACTGACAAATTCTGAACGAGAAGTGGAACAGATACCATACCAGTGGGTACTGATTTCCAGTAGGTTCAGCAAAAAGGGACTCAGCGGGACAGAAAACATCCTCGAAGGAAGAAGTTATGTGGCTAGTTGTGGGTCCACTATCTCACCTTGAAAGGAAGCAACTTAAAAGTTGTAATTGTGTCAAAAGCATGGAATTTCGAAGCCTTGCCAACTCATAGTTATTTGGCATTTCATTGCAGTGTACTTAAATATAAATTGAACTCAAGTTGATACAGTTATCAAGGACTTACAAAGTACCTGACCCCCAAGACTGGCTCAGCAGGTTTACCAGTGAATATAATACAGCCCTGAGACAGGAGGTGTGCTCTGTAACCCAACTTTCTCTGGCCTCATGCAAAAGTCCAGCAGACGCAGGTGAATATTTGACTGGATTGCAGTTCTGCTGGCCTCCTCCAGCTCTCACACGGTGTGAAAATCCCTTTGGCCATCTGCGGCTGGGACTCCCAGGAGGTGGTTCACCTGCGCTTATGAACAAGTCAGTAGCCAAGCCAGGATTGAGGGCGTGGCATTCTCCTGCCCACCACTTCTCCTGCTCCTGCAGACTCTGGTACCCTTCCTGACGCTGTCCCTGCTGTATTCATGGGCAATGTCAACAATTTTCTGCATGATTTGGGATATTAATGTGTCCCAAGCACTGTGACCATGTGGAAGAGAAATAGGAGACTGCCTCTCTTGGCATTCAGAGAAGGCTTTAATCAGGAGAGTTTCTGCCCCAATATGTTCAAGGGTTTAACACAGCAGCACTATCTGGCTTTAACTTTTGCATTTCCCATCTGTCTATCACCACCCTTCCCCCTTCTAAGACAATACAGCAGTCAGACTGCAATTATACAAGAGATTCAGAAACCAAGCTGTGTTCCAAATCACCAGCTCTCTTCAACAACCAAGCCCCTACTCCAGGGCCAATTCTTCCAGGTATGGTTCCTGTTTTCCTTTCAGTGTATTTTCCTTGATGTTTCTAGCCCAGTCCTTTTCTAAATCACTCCTGGCAAGTTCACCAACCAACCAGAATTTCAGATGTGCTTAGACATGTATGAACTGCCTAGGCAGGTCTAGGCCGGTCTAGGCCATACATACAGATTTGATTCATATATAGCTCATTTGAGTCCTGCATAGTTTTGTGTGGCGAAACTTTTTCTAACATCCACTTCACCACGATCTGTGCCCCACAACTGATCTCATTTCTCAGCGCTTGCCCACATTCGTCCTACCTTCTACCCAGTCTACATGGAGCTCCCTGGCTATCCTGTGCACTGTCCTCACCTTGGGGCATTTGCACTCACAACATTTCTTGATCACATGTCTTCTCCTTTCTCTGCCATTGCTCATCCTTCAGGAGTCTCTTAAAATGTTTCTCGCTTTTTAAAAGGCACAGATGTATTTATCAGACAAAATTGTAAAGGTGCACACTCAAAGAAATTCAACACGGGCCCTCAAGTGAGAGGCCTTGTGATGTTCTTTACCCTCACAGTGCCTCATGGGTGATGCTCCTGTCATGGCTTCTGCAGTGCCTTGTGCCAAGTGTGTGCATCACTGAGCCCATTATAGTCTCAGGGTGGTTTTACTTGTTTTTCTCCTTTATCTTTGTAATTCCAGGTTATTGTTTTAGTCTGTATGCCTGGCACAGAATTTGTTGTGTAAATGCTCAATAGTTGTATGGAAATCAAGACACATTTAGGTTTACATCAAACAAAACTATAACAGAGAATATCACCTGGAACTATGAATGGTACATGATGAAAGAGACCGTTCTGTCCTCCTGTCTTCTAGGAGCTGCTGCATGCACAAACACGTATGTTAAATGTCTGTTTGGACTACCGATTTCAACTCATTTGGAAGCCAAGATCCAAAATCATGAACTTGCTTCTGATACTTTCAAGATAGCAGAGAAAGTAAAAGGAAAAGTTGTACCCAGTTATCTGAGCTCTGTGTTCTTCCAGGCTCTTTGGAGACTGTGCAAGTCCCTCTTAGCAACTTTGTATAAACAAACAGAGAAGAGAAGAAGACTTGGTATGCTTAAATAATCACAAGAAACTTCATTGCAACCTCTTGGGAAAATGACCACAAGTGGTGAACAAACAAATCAAACCAACCACAAAAATGATAAGTCAAAGCAAAAACAGAGCAAAACAAAATAAAACCAATAACCAAGCTTTAGCAGCATTTTCACAGGAACTAAGGTTCTACTGCACTACTACTTCTACTACTGTGAATGCCTTGGTATCCACAGTCTAGTTCCAGGATCCCCTGTGCCTTCCCAAACCTGTGGATGTTCAAGTAACTTATAGCCAGCCCTGCCCTCCACCAGTCCTGTGTTCTACAGTTAGGAAGGGCTGAGGGTAATAGGTAATTATGGGTCTTCAAAGTCTCCTCTTCTTTCACTGGTAGTTTGAGGTCCTGGGAAATTCATTTCGCCAAGACACGGTCTAGACAGGATGGTGTTATTTTTACTCTCATTGTGAGAGAAATCAAATTCCTAAACCTGACTTCCCTAGCACATCGGCACTCAGAGCTGTTAACAAATATACCTTCACACAATTCTATGCAATCCCCTGTCTCCCTGTGGTGCCCTTTATAGTCCTTAAATTTACATTTGCATAAAAGGAATCAGATGCTCACTTTATTATTGAACTTCTTCATTTGGAATAAGACAGTTTCTTTAATAAATGAACAAATCATATTTGTTAATCATAAAACGAATATAAGGACTCTTATGTCATGCAGCACATGGCTTTTTGTATCTTCATAAAGTAACAGTTACATGTAAAAGTTACTTTATTTTTTAACATACTCTTTCTGTACTGAGGATGAATCCAGAGCTTTATACTTGCTAGGCAAGTGCTTTACTACTTTACCACTGAACTACATTCTCATTCCTAATGTTCTACTTTTTGTGACAAAATTGTAAATGCATAAAAAGAAGACATAACAACACAATAAATTAACATATTAATCATTAGCTAACTTCTAACTTCAAATTTATGATAAATCTAGTTTCACCTCCACCCTTACCCATTTTCTCCTTCAAACACATAGTATTTTCAAGCAAATATAAGACATATCATTTTGTCTTAGTTACTTTCTCATTTCTGGGACAAAATACCTGACACTCACAAGTTAAAGGACGAAAGCTTTATTTCAGCTTCCAGTTTGTATAGCTTTCAATCCATAGTCACGTGGCTTCAAGGTGGGATGACATGGCAGGGGGCATTGCAGAGGAGAAACTGTCTGTGGTGTGGCAGGCAGAAGGCAGCTAACAGTAAGCAGCAGCAGCCCACCTTCCATCTTTCCCTTTTGTTCCATTCACACTATAAGCCTAATAGTTGGTACCACCCACATCCAGGGTGAAGCTTCCCATCGTTATGCTAATTCTAGTCAGTGGACTAATCCAATTATCATACACCTTTAATCAATATTCGTACACCCTAGATCCAGGCACCTCTGAAAAGCCTTACCTATGAGCACATGAGGCTTTGGGAGGACAGCCAGATAAAAGCCATAATACATTTCACCCATGTTTCAGTATGTATGAATGATTACTTTAAGTATTATAAATTAAAACTCATTTTTCAGTTCACTATATATTAAAAAATTCTCTTTAGGCAAAGGAAAAATAATTAACCCAAATACTTTGATTGAACTGGTTTGCTTCCTGTCGGTGACAGGAAATCTACTTATATTTCAATTGATGCTTCCATTCTTTTTTATGTATCATTATATATCAAAAAAAAGAGTTCTGTTATATGTAATAACTCTTAGATAACAGAATAAATGCTAAGTTTTTGTATTTCTCAGAGGTACCTTTCCTCCAGATTTTAAAATTACACTTTGCCCCTCAGTTTCATTTAACTAGTGGGGCCCAGAACAGACACTGATTTTTAATTAGTCCAAATTTTTGTGTGTTCTAAAGACGAGAGTGATAATTTGCAAGATCTTTACATGTCAGAGCTGAGACTAGAAATAGATGCACATTTTATATCTTTGTATGTTTGGCCAAGATCTTTTCCAGAGTTCTTGAAAAATTTTATACTCCCGTATGAGTGAAATTTCCTGTTTTATCACTTTCCCTGCCTACTCACCAACAATTGCTATGTTTTCCCAAACTGTTAGATGAAAAATGTTTTCTCTATGATTTTCTGAGTCTGAACCCGTCTTCATGTAAATTCACTAAACAGAATTCCTTTTGTATAAATTTTCTGGTTAAAACTTTGGACCATTTTTCTAGTGCTTTCCTTTCTTTTACTTATTTGTAGTACTTATGTATTTTGGATACTGATCTATTTTCAGTTATTGTCATCATCTTCTTTTCCTTCTTTCCTTCTTTATCTAAGAGTTCTTTATTCATTGGAGACTATACATGGATATGTAGGTAAAGTTTTAATAATTTTCTTTCTGGTGTGAACATTTTGAGTCTTATTTTTTAAAGCTTTCTCTAGCCTATGTTCTCATATTTTACTCAAATCCTTTTACATTTTTTAAATTAATTTTTTAAGGTTTATGCCTTTTTAATTTTGGGTATAAAATGTAATATATAATGTAATATATAATTATAAATGTAATGTATAAAATGTAATATCTTCTATTTACACAGTGGCTTAGGAATGATGCCAGTTGAGATTCTTTTTGTCTGGCGCTTATAATTACAGTCATTTTTTTTTCTCTCATTTCACTTCTCAGTCCTCAGTATAAATTTGAATACTGGAGTGATCACCAGTTTATACCTCACTCAGATGGCTAGACTTGTAAGGTTTTCTCATATATGTATTCAGAGTCCTCTTGTGGTTAATTTGCAAGTGTTTGTATTCCCTAAAGGGTTTTAGAGATTGTTTTCATGCAGGATTATGTACACACACAGAGATACACACACCGCACAGCTACTGTATTGGTACATCTCTAAGCATCCTGACATGCGTTATTTAATTTTACCTCACAACAAAGCTATGGAGCAGACATTATGGTACCCTCCTTAAGGCAGAGGAAAAAGACATATCTCCTGGAAGACAGTTCCTGAATCAGCCAGCAAGAATTTGAATGCTGGATGTCTGACTGCCAATCCACTCTTCTCAACCACCATATGACTGTGCTCCTCCAAATTCATGTACATTTACATTTATTTTTCATTATACTTGGTAACAGCATTGACTTTAGCACTTTGCATTCTTATCCTGACTTTGGCTGCCTTACCCATCATTTTCTAAGAGGAGTTCCAATCACTGTATTTGTGCATGTTTTACAGGAGTCAATTTTTGTTCTAAACTATTTGATACTATTTTGTGGCATGACATTCAGAATTGTTATGTTTAGCAGAGGATTACGTACTTTTACTAAGTACGATCCCTTAGAAAAGAGAATGGTTGAAACAGAAGAGGATACAATGATGGTGGGTAAGGTCATTGAAAACATATAAGATTTTGCTCTGACTGTATTTGGAACAACAGAGTAACATGGTCTGATGGGGGCTTTAGAAGGAAAACTCTAGCTGTTTGGTGAAGGCAAGAGAAGGTGAGCAAGGAATGGAGGCAGGAAGACCAGTCGAAGACCACAACAGTGATATAGGCACATGATGATGGTCCGAACGAGGTGTAGGAGGCGGACATAGTGATAAAAAGACAGATTGGAATAGATTTTAAAGGAGGAAAATGCAGAAATTTTTGCTGAATTACCATGCCTATTTTTCTTTGATATTTGTCTATGAAATTTTCATTGTCTTGTGTTCAACCTTTCTTTAAAAGCACCAAGTATATTTTTAAAAATGACATAGAGATGGATTTTTTAAATGTCCAATCATTGATTCTACCTTTTGCTATTTTAATTGAATACATTTTGTTCAGTCATTATGTATATTATTTATGCATATAAAATTATTATATCTGTATTGTGTGATGATTGATTATATATCAATATGATTGAGTTTTGGGATGTCCAGATTGACAGCTGGTAAAAGATGATTTCTGGGTGTGTCTGTAGCAGTGTTTCCAAAGATATTAGCATCTGAATCAGTAGACCAAGGAAAGAACAGACACTTTCACCAGTGTGGATGGAAGTCATTCAATCTCTTGACGGTCCAGGTTGAACAAAAAGACAGAGGAAGGACAGATTCTCTTTTTGTGAGCTAGGACACCCATTGTTGCGGGGCCCCAGAACCCAGAGCACCAGGTTCTCGGGCCCTTCAGATTCTAACACTGCAGCACCAGACACCCTGGCTCTCGGGTCTTTGGGCCTCACCTGGGCTTACACCACTGGCTCCATCGGTGGCTTATCAGGATTTTGGACTCAACTTGAATTATACCACCTTTCCTTGTTCTCCTTCTTACTAACCGCAAATTTGGGGGCATCCTGGCCTCCATAATCATGGCCATCAATTCCTATAGCAATCCCTACTTCCTCTCTGTCTCCCTCCCTCCCTCCTTCCCTCTCTCTATCGTACATAGAGATATGTGTGTGTGTTGTGTGTGCAGACATGTGTATGTGGTGTATGTGTGTGCATGTGTGTATATCCTAATTGGCTCTATTTCTCTGGATAATCCTAATAAACAATATATATTTATTTTTATATACTCATGTCACTATTAACCATGCATCTGTTTAGATTTATTTCAGTCAGATTGCTTTGTGTTTTCTACTTACCATGCTTTATCTTTGCTTTGCTTTTCCTTTTCTGTTGTTAGTTTGAGGTTTTATCAGAAGTGTTTGTTAGATTTTAATCTGGTTTTCTCAGATTACTTTTCCTTTTATCACCAACTTGGTTGTACTAGAATCCATAACTGTCTTGATATATTTTTCTTCTTGCATATCACTCTATCTCTCACCAAACTCTTCCTACCAACTTGCAGATGCTTCTGCCAAAGCCCTTTGAGCAAAATGCAGCCTTCGAGGCATGCGTGAGTGCTGCTGTTTCTTTAGAGGAGCTCTGCTGGAGCCCTGTGTTCTGCAGGTCATCTGTGAGGCACCTTCTCTCCTCTCCTCTCCAGAGGACTTCCTCAGATTTCCCTTTCGCTGAGTCCTGGAGTTTCTTCCCGGTTAACCCACTGGCTCTTTTTTTTTTTTTTTTTTTGGTGGTGCCGGGGATTGAACTCAGGGCCTTGTGCTTGCAAGGCAAGCACGCTAATCACTGAGCTAAATCCCCAGCCCCCCCACTGGCTCTTTGATACTATCATGTTCTGCACCAGGAAGAACATCTTTAGAGGTTCCTGAAAACTGACATGCTTAAAAATGTGTTTATTCCTTACTCCAATTTTATATTTTTGCCTGATATAAAATTCGCTGTTGCAACATCATGTTCATCAGAATCTTTAAGACATCGATCCACCGTGTTCTAGTTTTGAGAATTCCTCATTGTTCTGAATCCCCAGTTGTTGTAAGAGTTATAAGAACTTTCAAGGTTCTTTTGTTTCTCTCTAAAGTTTTAAAATTGTGGAATAAATTTCTTTGGGTGTGTGTGTGTGTGTGTGTGTGTGTGTGTGTTTGGGCACATGTCCACATGCATGCGTGCATTTCTCCTTATTTTGAATATGCCCCAGTTTGTTTCAAAGTGGAAAATCTGCCTTTCAGTTCTGGGAAATTTACTTTTCTTTTTTTGATAATGTCATCCTTTCCACTGTATATGCTCTCTCTTTCTCAAAATACTGTAAGTCAGATTAGGATGTTCTAAAACATTCTCCTACTCCCCCCCTATAGTGAAATCATTGCCTTTTTCTTAGACTTCTTATGAATTTTCTCTATTTTATCTTCAAACATTCTATTAAATCTATAATTAAATATAGATTAAATCTTTTAATATAAATCTCTCATAATTTAAATCTATTAAATCTCATTATTTGTATTTCATTGAATCTTTATTATTTGCTGAGAATTCCTTAAAACTGTTTTCTTAGTTCACAGAAGCCATATCTTCTCATATTATCTTTGGAGATATATATATATCCTAAGTGTGTTCGTATTTAACTTTTTCCATAGGATACATTATTTGTTTTTCTTTAAGTTGCATTTTTTGTTCTTTTTTATTTTTAACTGCAAGAATGTCTACAAATGACACTCTTCATTTCTAAATAAGAGTCACTGAAATATCAAGTGTGCTTCATAGGATCTGTCAACTGGTAAACTTTCTTGTAGGGAAATTGAGCAGGAATCTAGAACTTCTTTGAAGGGTGTCTGAATGTCAACATCATTTCTCTTGGGACATTTCATTTGCTAATGAGAATCCATCAGCAACTTCTGTTAGGATTTTCAGCTTTCATTTTACCACTCTAGGAACTAAGCAGGAAAGGCAGGAAGCTAGATTTATTGTTCAGTATTTCACTGCTGCCTCAGTCACCTCTGGTTGCTTTGAACGGCACTACCTTCTGTCCTCACCTCTGCCTGCCGTCCTAAATGTGAAAAGTCCACCTTTCCAAGAGAATAAGCTTTACATTTTCTGTGAGGAATGAGAATGAGAAAAGGAAGAAAGGTACTTGAGATCTAGTGCTTTCTTACTGAGGCTCACGCCTATTTTAGGATCACTTCTCACTCTGGCGCCAGAGTACATGGTGTTTCTAATCCTAGCTTTCAATCTTCTCTGTCACAAACCAGTTCACTGCTTTTGGGAAGTCCTTTTTAGCACTGTATTAGTTACTTTTCTAGAGTCTATGGTTTGCAAGAGAGAAGATTTAATACAAGACAAGTACAAGTTACAACACTTACACACACAAGCCAAATGTAGGAAGAGTGCAGAACATCTACCTATGCTCTGGAGACCCAAAAGATTCAATCGAGGGCTGGGAGCCCACAACAATGTCCCATGTATATTCATGTCTGCACTAAAAGGCTGAAGAAATCTATATTGGAGCCAGGTTATGACACTCACAGCACAGATGAAGACAGGAGCTCCCCTGAAGTGAACAGCAGCCTCCCCCGATGACAGCAAGGCCCTGAGCTCCCTCTCTGAGGAGAACAGCCGAGTCCCCTTCGGGAGACGCAGCCACAACAGAGCTTCTCCTGGGAAACAGCCGACCCCTATCTTCTGCCCTCGTTCTTCTTTATGCTGCGTCAGCAACAATCCTCAGGTGGATCTTCTACACCCAGAACCACACCAACTCAGTCCAGCTGGGCGTTCCTGCTCAAGTTGACCGCAATAGTAAGTCCACCATAAGCACTTAGGGTTCTTTATCTATGGTCATCATTTCACTTTTTTTTTGTACTTTCAGTTTGTTTCTTGCATAGAATAGAGATGGATCATGGTTATATTTGCCACATTTAGTCAGAAATCTATTTGATACATTCTCAAAACAGCATTCGATTTTATTACCCTATTTTCGTATCTCCTTGGACGTGGTATATGACATTCATTTCTGTACCTCTGAACATCTTGAACATACTTATTTCTAAATTGACTTTCATATTACCATATAAAATGACCTTGCCCTTATTTAGCTCAACTGACTTTCTCTGACAATATAGTTCCTTTCTGTGCTTTGCTTTCTGCTTCATCTGCTGACTTCTGAGACAATCGAAGATGTGTACGCTTCTGATATGCAGGTATTTTGCAGTGTACAGATGAAGGAGAAACTCCGGCTTCATCTACTGAAGATCTGCTGCAATGAACTTAAATTAGATTATTAAGAGAAAAGAGACATAAATTTAACATACACAGAGTAAGGAGTATGATTACCCAACACCACAGTGAGGTCCGTATGCTATGTACCCTTATTGGTGGGAAGAGAAAGATCGGAATATGATGATTTTAAGGGGTAGGAAATGATTATTGAGACCGGAGACAAAAAATTACCCGCAAAATGTTTCTCTTGATAATGTGCCTGAGCCCCGGGACAGACCTCATCTTGCAGCAGAGTACATGCGTCCGAGTGCGGCTGCGCTCCTTTGTCTTCTTTCCTGCAACAAATAATGAGCTTTCAGGCAAGAGATGGCAACTGTGTTCTCATTGGTGGGTCCAGTCCTGGGACAGATCGAGGAACATGAGCTTCCGTCCCTGCCCCTATGGGAGAAAGAGAACCAAGACATGGGGCACACAGGGTAATTTTCTGGGCCCCAACACGGATCACTTTCAAACTTGCCGTGTTGCTCCTTCTGTGTTTGCGAACCAGATTTTGTATCCATTTGTTGGCTACGTGTTTCCCCCACATTGTTGGAATTCCAGTCACCGGCAGTCAACCTAAGACACGGCCACATGGCTTCTTTGTTGGACATGGCTGTGTGAAAAATAGAGATTTTGTGGAGGAGGCAACATTTCCCAGATTCTGGCATTTGTATGGTTCTCAGTATCCTCAACTTCCCTCTACTCCAGCACAAGATCTGGGACTTTAATCCTTCCAAAGCAAACCAGGGGCACGTAAGATGTAGTACTTGTTGACTCGCCGGGTCCTTTTTAGGAAACCACTAGCTTCAATTCCAACTTCCTGTTTAAGGTAGGAGTTTGCTCTCCTTGGGATCTAAATAAGACTTCCCACACTTTCAAACTCTGAGACACATTGCTGTGCGTGTGTGTGTGTGTGTGTGTGTGTGTGTCTGTGTGTACACATGAGTAAAGGCACAGGCATGCACCATCTTTTAGTGCTTTGCCACATTTCCCCTGAAGCAGCAACTCCTAAACTTAAGAGTGTTGTGCCCCTCTCAGGTTTCATACACAGGGGAGGAAGCGCCTCTTCTTTAGGGTCAAAGTAACCACAGCATCCCAAGCTGAGCACAAGAGAAAGCAGACAAGTCCTTGTTCACAGAGGTTCCCCCAACACAAGGTTTGCTACGAATCTCACTCAAACCTCGCTTTCTTCCATTACCGAAGGTAGCTGTTTTGAATCTGGCATCTCTCACTAGATGGACTTTAGGGTGTTCATGTAAATCCTGAAGTTTTATGCAAAACTATGTGTATACAAGATTTGTTTTAGGTGAAATAATCCATAGTGTTTATCTTCTGCTAGTATACAAATAATCCTAGCAGTGAAATATGCTTAAGCTTATTTGGCATTTGTATGCTTTGGTTTTTCAAACATTTTTTCAGGAAAGTTTGCAGGCTTCCAGCAGCAGAAGTAGGACTTGTGTCTCTTTATCCCAACCTAACACAGTGTCTGCCACTTCTGGAGTACAAGTATTTGTTCAGTGAATGTGTGTGAGAAAAAGGAGAGGACAAGAGAATAGCATGGCTCCAAGTGGGGAATATTGTAGACAGGAGCTGAGAGAGGAAACTCCGTGATTGGAATTCCAGAGACAAAGCAAACAATCTCATAATACATCCCTGGGCCGAAAAAAGTTAAGCAAAAAAGTAAGTTTTAAACCTGTAACTAAAACAGTTTTCAACTATGTTACTGAAAGAAAAACAGTGACAAGGCTTCCATGCTTTCACTTAGCAGAGGTCATAGCTAGTAGCACAGGTCTAAACCATGCGCATCTGGGCATCAAGTGGAGAAGCCAAGCATGTTCCACAAATGGCCTTTGCTGTTAACCCATTAAAAATGATGGGGAAAGTATCTGCTCACAATTTTTCGATTAACATCCCACCAGCCCCCAAGGAAGCCTCCAATTTTCTCCCATCTCCATTATGCTTCCACACCAATTGCTTCTGCAGCTTGCAAGGGAAGTCTCCGATACACAGACAGGTCGCACTGCCTTCTCAGGCTCTCATTCTGGGCCATATTTGAGTGTGCAACCCTCTCCCCCCACTTCCATGGACTTTATAGTCAGCGAGGAAGGGATGGCTAACTAAGTGAGGTGCCAACAGCAGCAGGTCAAAGGGGGTTTTTGAGAAGCTGCATGGTTGCTACTTCAGCATAATTTCCTCCTCACCAATCTAGTGGAATCACAGCAAAAATAGATGAAGTGGCATGCATGGTGCTAAGTGGATTCAGGCCCTGGTGCCTTTCAAATATTTCTACCAGGTTTGCAGAGCTGCATCTGCTGCCAATCACAGTGGGTCGCTGGGGAGGAACTGGAAGATGGAAAATAAATCATATGCTAATTCTCTAACTTGAGGTGGGGGAAGAAATGCATGACAGGGAAGGTCAAGGAAATACATTAAAAAAGAAGTAAATTTCCTAATAAGTAGAATACATCTGCTGAAAACTTCCAGACCAGCTTATCTACAGATTTCCAGGTTTTTCTCCCCCTGCAGAATATCCTGCCATTTTGCCATCAAGCTTATTTCTTAAGGTCAATTAGTAAAACAGAAGTTTGTCCCTGAAATGAAGTCAGAGTTCAGAGCAAAGAAATCCCAATACTGCCTGAGACAATCTGGAGCTTTGGAAACACACCCTGAATGTCTCAGGAAAGTACAAGTCATTGTTCCCTCCTTACAGACTCTGAAAAGGGTTTGTGTCACTCCAGCATCATAAATTATCTTTCCAGTAAGAGCCCTCACAGTTTAGTGCGAGTCCAGGGTGAAGGAATGGCTACAGGCACACTCTGTAAGAGGTTAAGCTTGTTTCTGGGGCACAGTCTCTGGTTTTTGTGGAGCCTCCGACCTCCAAATTGGGTTCCAGAACTGTGTTTTCCAGTACTTAGCTGTTGGCCTTGCCTCCCTCCTCTCCATTCCACCGCAACTCCCAAGACCTGGGCTGCCAGGGGCCAGTACCAAGCTCTTATGTTAGGGCTGTGAATTTCTCGGGCTGTACATTCCTATGGTTAAAATCCTGTACTTTATCCGGGTTCTAATACCTCAATTAATTGCTTGCTGGAGCTACGACCTGGGAGCAATCCCTAGGCTGCTATGAGCCTTATTCCTCACCTGTAAAATGGAAATCATAATGGTTATAGTTTTTGAGAGTTATTTTGCAAATTAAGCACACTAACGTATGAGGCAAGGAATGCTGGTTTAATGTCTGAACAATATTCAATAGTAGTGCTATTATTAGTATTGTTGCTGTTGAAACAGCACTTAACCCAAATAAAGGTTGCTTAATGGTAGACCCCTGTGAATCATTAAGGAAAATAGGGAATAGGAATAATTTCCTATCATGGGCTTATTTACCTGTCATTACCTACCAATAACATATCAATAATAGGGGCATATGAGGAGATAATGGGTAAGCTTTGAAACTGGGAATGTATCAGAATTTCTAGGGTATATGACTATCACACATAGTAATCATGGCCGTACTACCTATATGAACCGTGGGCATCTGGTTATAGAAACTTTAATGACTGTAGTTATCAAATTCATATATTCATCATTCAAGTACTATTTAATGAAACGTCTGGTGCTAGGGCTTGGATTAGAGGTTGTGAAGGGATGGGGAAAAGGGCCCATAGTCCCTGCCTTTAAAAAGTTTAGGGTTTTCCCATGAAGCTGACTACTTAGCAAAGAATTTTAATTTGAGTCCATTAAGAGTTGTGATAAAGAAAAATTCTAGAAAAACTCTCATTAGATTCATTAATAGATTGATGTTGCACTTTGAAATCTCTCCTTTTTTGCTACAATTTTATGAGGGCTACATGCCCCTCAGAGTGCAAAGATACATCTTTAAGAAAAGAAATACTCTCCTTTGATCTCCTGTCACTCTCCAGCCCCTCAACTACTCTTCTAAACCATCTTCTGGAAAGAGATGATTCTCACAACCTCTCCATCCTGGCCCCAAGCAAGCCTCCCTCCCCTGCAGTCTGGCTTTTAGTGCCACCAATTAATAGAGACTCATAATTGAAATCACTGGTTAAATCATGTCTGCTAGGTAAACAGTTTCCTCTTTGCTGCCAAACCAACGGACTGATTCCTGTTTCCACCTTACTTTACCTCCAAGAGTCAGGGTACATAGTCACTCCCGCTTTTCCTCTTGAAAGACTGTCTCTTCACTATGCATAGCCAGTGCTTTTTGATTATTTTCTCTCCTCTTTTTTTTTTTTTCTTTTTTCCCCTCCCTTGTTGGTCCTCTTTGCTGGAGTCTACACCACCATGTGATTCCAAATACTTATTACTGAAGGCTCAGTCATTGGTCTTTTCTGTTGTTATAATTTTCCCTACGCGATTTCACCTAGTCTCATGGGTTTAAATACAATGTTTAGTAGTTATATACTACAGCTGCCTTATGATCCAGCAATCCCACTAGTAGGTATTACCCAAAGAAAATGAAAGCACATGTCATGCAGATATCTGGAAGCCTAGCAAAGTAGCACATGCCTTCAATCCCAGCTCTCCAGAGGCTGAGGCAGAGGGTCAGAGCAAGTTCAAGGCCAGCCTGAACTACATAGAGAGACTTCGTCTCCAAAAATAAAACCACAACAACAACAAAAGACATCTGTACTCTCATGTGTATTGCAATTTATTGCAGCACTATTCACAATAGTC